>JADLZN010000688.1:0-29733 GCA_018155175.1 Sinocyclocheilus anophthalmus | reverse complement strand
GTAGATATATTTAAAGCCAGTAGTAACCAAACAACCCATAAAAAATACATCGTAAACCTATACATATTAGTTTCCGACAATCATAATAATCTTATGAAATATAATAAAGACTTCTTTTGGTGAAGACGAGTGTATTCTTATGACGAACTGTCTACATTATTCTGATGAGACAGGGCTGTGTTTGGAGATCCTACGACACGCTCGTGGCCTTCTGCAGCAGCTGGAGCATGATGGGATACACCGGGGCAAACTCCTTCCCCTGCCTGGCTCGGACAGACTGCACATATGCCTCCAGTGCTCCCCTGCAACAAAGGAAAGTCACATTGTTAAAAGGGGTCATATGATGCTTTTTTAAAGATAATTATTTTGTGTATTTGTGTAACAGAATATGTTGACATGCTTTAATTTTCAAAAACCACAATATTTTTCAAATACTGTACATTACTGTAAGTCCTCTATGCCCCGCCTCTCACAAACGCTTAGTTTTCAACAAAGTCCCTCCTTCCGGCCCAAGCGCCAAGTCGCTCTGATTGGCCAGCTGACCCAGTGCTTTGTGATTGGCCGAACACCGCAAGCATTCGTTGGAAATGTAACGCCCCTTACCCTAATCGCGAGCTTCATCTTTCAAAATAAAAAGACAGAGCCCGAAAGGGGAACAGAGCAGACAGTTGGCCACGACCACACAGTGATGAGCCGAACGGGTACGGTGTGTGCAGTACAAAGCCACGGTTAGATTCAAGACAGCTGCAATCCAACCACATTCGTGCATGTGCACCCCCCCCCCCCCTCACTCTCTCCCACAAACACCCCACACCACCGATGCCGCAAAAAGCTCTGCACATCCAATTTGAGACACCCGTACTACTACAATGACTCCCAAGTCATATGGAAATACTTAAGAACATAATAACAATCAACAGCGTAAGCCTGCACACAGAAGCGCCAGACATTTGTCATGTAAAGTCAGAATGAAGACCTCCTTACTTAGGTTGTCAAGGAACAACGGTCGTCCTAAGAAACTGGCATGCTGTCTGTTGTAAGTGCCATCTTAAAAAACTTCATACACGAGCAGCTACTTTCGGACGGCCAAATAAAAGTGCTTTTGACTTTCTCCTAGAAGAAAAAACGAGCGGTCTCCCTAGCAAATGACTGTTCAACACTAAACTGCGGTACGAAACGACGACCTTCTTCTTTGCGTGAGATCATTGGGCGCATTATGCTAATATTTTAGTGAGGTAGATATGTGGAGAGCGCGGGTTAGAAATGAGCCGTTGTAGGGGCGGTGATGGCTGGCAGAGTGAACTTTGATAAAGTAATAGCTTGTGACTCTCCAAAGAGAAAGGAAAATTTTTTTAATTGCATCATATGACCCCTTTAATTACTTTAGCTGATCAAAGAAAAGCTGCTGTGTTTTCTCCAGAGCACCCCTAGAGGGCGCTGATGTCGCACTGAAAAATTCAGTTCTGGTCTGAACTACTGAATTATTACCATGTGTTTTCTATGAATAGGGATTTTTAAAAATCATTTTAGAAACTTCGCACTCATAAAATGCAATTTCTAGGCAATGAAAAATCTGCATAACCAGAAAAATGTAAGTCCACTTAAGAAATGTCCATGATTTTTCTATATCTGGAAATCAGTCAAGATCCCCACAATACTGGAAAACCTGGAAATATCATGGAAATAAATAAAATGTTTAAATGCCACAGAAATATCATGGAAATTTTCATAGTGACTATAAATATTTCTAATAGAATACATAAATATATGCATTGCATTAACTTGGAATTTTTTTTAAATTGGCAAGAAAAATTTTATTTTTTCATTTTTTATTAAAATTCCCTGATATTTCCAGGTTTTCTGTGATTGTGGGAACCCTGACATTTCTAGTTTGACGGGTTAAAGAGGCGAAAACTAAACTACTAACCAAGTTAATGCAAACTGGCGTTAGTTTTCCACCAGAGGGTGTCACTGGAAAGGTTTATTGTAAAAAGCAGTGGCAATGGTGAATTGGAGTTGCAGTTTTGAGCCTTAGATCTTACCTAATAAGAGCAAGACGGTCCTTCTCTGATGGATGGTCATCCAGCCATTGAGAATAGCGAGAGATTGACCACTCCGCTCTCTGTTTATAAGGGAAAGCAGTATTAGTGGTACATAAAAGCTCTATAAATCCGCCCATGCCAAAGCAATTTTAGACAACCCTCATTTTATAAAACGGCTAAAAATATCTTCATTTTTTCCAGTCCGAGCACTCAAAATGAAATGTGTCATTTAGCAGAAGCTTTTATCTAAAGCAGCTTACAGTAGGTCAATCACAGTGACAGTCGCGATGGGGCAACTTGAGGTGAATTGCCCCGCTCAAGGGCATAATAAACAGGATCTGACCTCAAAAACCTTTTGCTTGCTAACACCCGAACCTAAAACCTCAATCCTTGAGGATCTATAACCAAGAGGTTTCCATCTCTCTGCATTAGTTCGACTGTGGGTAGCATAATATATCGGTACCATATTGATTATAAGCCGATATTTATTGATATTGCACAGTGTTGTGCACACTCATTTCCCCTATTTTTACATTTAGATGAGGACGAAGAATATCTAACGCAACTTAATTGAAGGTTTAGAACAAGTTGAAACTGTGCAGCTAACTGCGATGGCTTGGATAGGCAAAACACACTTTGCTTAATTTTTAATATGCATATTTCATACTGTACATTGTAATGTTGTGATGCCAAAATTAATTTTGTGTTCCTTTTAAACATTTGATCTTGGTCTTGATTATTTTTTATTTATTTATACAAAAAATAGTAATACTAAAAATATTATTATATTAAAAATATTATTATATTTTTAGCATTGCCATACCATGAAAAAATGTTTGTCTTATCAGCCTCAAAGTTTACATTTAAAAATCATCTAGTAGGATGTTGGCTTAATAAATGTAAGTATTTTGTATTTTTATTCATTGTATTTTCCCAAATTTTTTTGTAAGTAGATTTCAGGATATCGATACATCTATTTGTAAAATGAAATATCTCTTCTCGACCACACAAGCCAATGGGAGCAATCAACTAGGATGTTCATTTAACAGGGTAACTGACCGTAAGACTTTTGAGCGATTAATACAATCAGTTAAACGGTTTAAAAAGTCATATATAATTTTTTTTTCAGTAGTTTTTTTTTTTTTTTTTCTATCAAAAATATTAAAAAGGTTTGAGGCTATGGTTTAAAAATAGCCCGATGTGATTTTTAGGGGGGGGAAAACATAAGTCGCGTATAAGTTGCATTTTATTATTTCATTCAGAAATAGCCTAGGTCTAATGCCGACACTAAATGTTTACAAACATTATAATAAACACTTTAAACATAGCTAGGCTATTTTAGTTCCCTTCACTCCACAACAAATCCTTTCAATTAGCAGTATTTAGAAAATAACAATAATTAAAAATATAAGAAGCTATAGCAATATAAAAGACAAGCCAAAATTAATTCATTTAGGCTAAAACGAAACTGAAACCAACGTTGGGTCTCTCATTCCACACAAAATCAAATGTTTCCGTATTCTCGATGTATTTGAATGGCAAATTATTATTTATGTAGGCCTACTTCACTCGCGTTCCAATATCCACGTAAAACAAAATGTTTTGCATAACATCACGGCGATAACACTTAACGGCACAGATTTGACAAAAAATTTTTTTTTTTTAATACATCGTTTTTTTTCCATATGTTTGACTGACAGTATTTTATTATGATAATGAACAGGCTGCATTGTAAAGGTAACAAAGCTTAACTGTGTGCGTGCATGCGGCGCAATCACTCGAATTTTTTCCTTCTAACGGTGGAAGAAACTACTCTTTTTAGTCCTAAAGATAATCGGAATTGTAAAAGGTTTGCCTTTATTTGTGTACATTCACAATAAAAAACAAATATTTGTGCTTTTGTAAAATAAGCTTTAAGAAAAAACATAAAAAAAAAGCCACTTTTCTTGCGTCCTTCGTCTTTTTTTTCCTTTAGTGCAGCACCAAAGATAAACCCAAAAACTTGCATAATAGGCTACTTGTGGCACAATAGAATCTTGAAAACAAATGAAAGAAAAACTAAGTAAGAATAGGTTCTCGTATAGGCCTATTTATTCGTTATATATATAGCCTAGCTTTATTATGTTTTTCTCTGCTCACAGAAGCGTTGCAGGTGCGTGATGTGATATGATGACCATGTGAATCCTCATGTTCTGTTGTTTGCTGCTTTTTGCGCATGTAAAATTAATCCCCAGATAACAAATGTTAGTATTTTTAGCGTGTGTCACAGACACTTATCCTTCTAATTTAATTCAATTCTAATTTAAAAAAATTGGTCGTTTCCCTTGTTTCAACCAGAGTTAACAAGAGACCCCATGAGTAGTCACTGTACCAGTCCAACCAGGAGACCAGGCGGAAGAAAAGTCGGTTTGGAAAACATCCAACCCGAACATGAACCATCCTAGCAGAAAGGAGCAAAGAATATTAATGAGAATGAGAGGATTTCATAAGGTGTTGTTAAAGAGTTATGAACGATGAGAAAGAAGGATTTTTCCCCAGTTCTCTAATTCAGGCCTCAATCAGATCAAAACAAGTGTAAATGCATCTTTAATTTCTCCTCGGAGACGTTAAATAGCTTCCCTCTTTTAAGCAAATGGCATAAAGCTGTTGCCATATGCAATTACAAGAGGACGAAGACGGGCAACGTCACATTTGGCATTGTTGTAGTAGCCATTAAAAAAGTGTGGAAGAAAGAAGAGAATTGCCAGATGATGTCCAAGAGAGGTAGCTTAGAATAACCAATTTGCAAGGACTCTCAAAATTTAAGTGCATGGGGAAAAAAATGAAAAATAATGAATTGCTTCACAGCAGTTATCCGACTTCATTCCTGGGCCATTGGCAGGTTCCATGGAACCTGCAAATTTGCATATTTATTCTTACTGCACTTATGTGGATGTTGCACGAATGTAGTGACAAGAAAAGAAAATTTGACAAAATTATTGAACTAACTTTGGAATAAAAAGTAAATTATGGCTATTATTGATTGTCTTTGCATGTTTGAACAACAACAAAATAGTCAGGTTCATCACGGGCTACTTGACCCACCAAATCTATGTGATTATATGTAGTGCACAAAGTTTCTGCACATTGGTGTGAAGAGTCATAAAATATATCTTTTAACCCACCCCTTGCTGAGGACTTTACAAGGTTTGAAAAAAGTGCTTGGATTTTGGATAAATGTGTCTTTGTTCTTCTTTGTTGAAAATTCTGTCATTTGCCTTGGTTGTTCATAATAATTTGCTTAATACATGAATAGTTTGTTAATTTTGTTGGATGTAAATCATTTTAGGTCAGAATGCCAGAGGCGGTTTTATATGAACGTATCTCTGAAGGGAAATTACTGTCTTCAGAAAGTTTCGATGGCATTTTCATTTAATCTCTCATACTATATAATGTTTGATAAAGTAGCGTTTATTAGCGCAGCACTGCTGTAGGTGAGAGCAGATACGGGGAAGCATTAGCCCGGTTGGTGGTTGTGTATGTCGGGTTTGTTGATCTATAGACTTTTGCCCTCCTTGGTTTTTCGCCGGCCTTTGTTTTTTGGTTCCCTTCGTTCTGTTTCGGAGGATCGGAAATCCACATTATTTCTGACCTTAACCACAAATAACTCACTTCCAAAAACTCTCGGAAATAATGCGCCCCTGCTGGGTCAAAACAGGATGATGTGCAATTTTTCTCCACCTGTCTGCTGTTTTGTTCTCAGAACCAGCCCCACCAACCCCACAACACCCCGAAACACACAGCCACCGGCGTGTGAAAATCGACCCGTGTTTTTACACCGCATAGACAGAGTTGTGAATGTGGATAGACAAAAAGCTAATGTGCCTTCAAAAATAAAAAACAATAGTAAGATGTGTGTGCTTTAAACTAAAATAATAGACTTTTGCTTTGGAGAGGGTGTAAGAACCCTGCTTAATCCATGAGATTGTATCTGTCAGAACATGTCAGCATCTCTAGGGCAGTTGTTTCTCTTTCAGGATGCATTCATTCTTTTACGGTTCTTTTACTGTAGGTCAAGCACCACCATCACTCAGCCTTGCCTATACAGGCTCATAGCCAATGGTATTATGGAGTTTTTTCACTAAAATAACCTTATTCAGCTTGTGGGATTAAAAATCCCATCATCTGCCAAAACAAAACTCTAACAAAATTAAAAAGTGATTATTGTTTGAATAACCGCTCAGTTAATATATTTAATCTGCATTTTTGGTGCATTTTGCCATGTAAGGTACGGAAAGAATGATAATTCAGTGCTTGAACAGCTAGGCTATTGCTAAAACTTGTAAATATAAAATTTTGTTGGTTACATTTTATTGCAATTTTTATCAGCAGCAATTTCATCGGTTTGCCTCCAAGGGATGCTTGTATTAATAAACCGAATAATGTTAAAACTTAAATGTCTGGGGAAAAAAGTAGACTGACAAACAAATACAATTAAATTGATCAATTTTTTCACAAATATTTGTTACAAATATTTATTTTCATGTGTCATTTTAAACGTTTACTTGTATCTTAGGCCCACTCAGAATCAGAATAAAGAACTGTAGATTTATTTATTCATTTAGTAATTCGGCCATTGACAGATATACAGTTCATCCTTTTGTTCATTAAATATTTTGGCTGGTCATGACTGTTTATGCTTTCTACTACCAATAGGAGTGTATTACTCTGTTCAGATTAACACATATATTACAGCACAATTTGTTACAAATTTCTTTGCCCAAGTTACTGCAGGAGTCCACAGGTTACACTGTAGTGGCCGGTCAAAATCAACCTCCAAGTGAATCTGTGGTTTAGAGAGAAAAATCTCAGTAAATGTTACCAGGAATGTTAAATGACGCACAAAACGCAGTGGAATGTGATCTCGATCTGGATGTCATGAGGGCCAGATGTTCAGCTGCTGAGAGCTGTTCAGATTGATCACATTTAAAATCTGTCATCAGTGTCTGCTTACCGAAATCACACCCTCAACCAAGTAACCAACAGTGCTAAATGTGCACCCTAAATCGTCATTTTAACTATGTTTTTATGTTTGCCTGCTAATTTGTTCGGTTGTTTGGTTAACCTCCGATCAAATTATTTCCGTCTGTCATGCTTATGTGCTGATTGCCATCTGCTATTACTTGTTCTCAAATAAACATAATCGAATCCCATCCTCAACATCAGTGTGATTTAACATGCTTTAAGGACATTCAGGAACAAGTTTTCAATAAAATGGGTCGTTAAAGTAAGAGCAACATATTTACGGAAGCTTTTGTCATTTGCTGAGCTGCATGGTTGATTTGAGCAGTGGTTTCATTTTGCATTTTTCAGTGTTTGTCTGGTCTCTGTGTTCTGTTGAAATAACACATCTAATCTACAGTCATGGCCAAAAGTTTTGGCAGTAACATAAATTTTGTGTTTTGCAAAGTTTGCTGCTTCAGTATTTGTAGATCATTTTTCCAAATGTTTCTATGGTATACTGAAAAACAATGATAAGCATATCATAAGTTTTAAAGGCTTTTTTGGCAAAAAATTATGAGTCAATATTTACAGTGTTGACCCTTGTTCTTCATAACCTCTGCAATTCGCTCTGGCATGCTGGATATAAGCTTCTGGGCCAAATCCTAACTGATGACGATCCATTCTTGCCTTATTAGCTCTCTCGGAGTTGATTTGTGGGCTTCTGCTTGTCCACTCACCTTTTGAGGACTGACCACAGGTTCTCTATGGGATTGAGATCCGGGGAGTTGCCTGGCCACGGATCCAAAATTTCAATGTAATGATCTTCGAGCCACTTCCTTATCACTCTTGCTTTGTGACATGGTGCTCCATCATGCTGGAAAATGCATGGATCATCACCAAATTGCTCATGGATCGTTGGAAGAAGTCCTCTTGCTGGACGTTTGATACCATTCTTTATTCATGGCAGTGTTTTTGGGCAGAATTATGAGAGAGCCCACTCCCTTGGTTGAAAAGCAACCCCACACATGGATGGTCTCAGGATGCTTCACTGTTGGCACATCACAGGACTCATGGTAGCGTTCACCTTTTCTTCTCCGAACAATCGATTTTCCAGATGTCCCAAACAGTCAGAAGGGAGCTTCATCAGAGAAAATAACTTTGCACCAGTCTTCTGCTGTCCAATACTTGTACTTCCAGCAGAATTTCAGTCTGTCTTTGACGTTTTTCTTGGAGAGAAGTAGCTTCTTTGCTGCCCTTCTTGACACCAGGCAGTTGTCCAAAAGTCTTGTATTTAATACGTTTAATACAATTTTCTTTTGGCAATTAAGTTTCCTGGAATAGATGCCCAGACCTCTAAATTCATAATGCCAGGTGGGACATCAGCTCTGGGGTTTTAAAGTGAGGAACACTGATTATAACAGACAGTGGAGGTCAGGAAAATGGCGTAGGTGACCTGTGCCTTTCCTAGTGTAATTAATCCATTTTACTATAGAAACATTGGTCTTTCTTCTTTTACCCCTTTTGTGTTCGAGATTGCTAACTCCGCTAACCAAAGTATATGACAGTTATGTGATTGTAACGTGATCTGAAGACCGAACTTTCGTCACCGCAGTGTAGTGGCAACCAGACAAGTTTGTCGGTTAGTAATTGCGACATTGTGGCAATGTTGTGGATCGATAGTTGTTTGTAGTTTAAACTAATTTATGGCCTCATTTGCCAATCTACATTGTAATTAAAGGCTATTTTAGGGGTGGGCGATATGGCAAAAATATCATATCACGATTTTTTTTCAGGAAAATCACGATTCACCATTTTATCATGATTCTTTGTTATGTATTTTGCAAGTTGTCTGAGCAGTAAAGCCAAACTAATTTCCCTGTTTTAAAAACAAAGTTTTACAAAAAAAAAACACAAAAAAAAGGAATGGCAGATATTTAGGCCAAAGTGGGCGAAGATAAAAAATCTTAAAAAATAAGAACAAAGATAACATCTATCCAACCTTAACACCACAAACAGTGCTTTATTTTTCAGGTACAGTAGGTGTATTTAGCAGTAGCATTCAAGAAATTAATTGAACAAATATAAAAGTAAAACACTTTATGCACTTAGCTGTATAAATTATAGATTGATTCACATTAAAGCAACTGTCAGTCAACTTCAGTCAAGAGCAGTGAGTGGTTTTCTCCTTTTCTTTTGTTAGATTAACATTAAAGGGACAGACACCCAAAATGGCGTCCCTTTAATGACTAGCGGCAGCATAGTAATCTACAATTAGTCTGCTGTCACTTTAAGAGCTGCACGCATCTAATATACGGACACAGCCATTTTTCTCTCACTGTTTACTGCACGTTAGACAAAACCAATGTTTGTATATGTAAACCAGTGTTTTACCAGTATTAGCACAATCAGACCAAAAGAAATCAGTAATTAGGTGCTGTTTGACAGGCTTTTTAGTGTGTGCACACTTTAGGTGTACATGCTCAGAAAAAGTGCATGTCAGAATGAAATGATGTTTAACCGGCAAGACTTTAAAGCACAAGCAAATAATGTACTTTTGTGATTTGTGAATAAGTGCAGAGTCCCGTGTTATTTGTTGTGAATGTATGTGGCATTGTAGGCCACAGTATATTGAGACGGAGGCGCCAGAAAGGCAACTGATAGAATGTGTGCTGTAGCACTATACTACAATATTTCTTCAAAAGCAGACCGTGGAGACATTTTAATCGTCCACGATCAAAAATCGTCATATCGCACACGCCTAGGCTGTGTCAACAGAAGTGAATGAGCGGACTCAAAATTCAGTTCATTTATTAAGAAAAGCACCGAAATAAACAAAGTAGCCCAAAGTTATTATAAAATAAATAATTATATAAAAAGAGAATCAGCAAACACGATATGACCAAACTTTCGGCGTGACAACCTGTAACCTATTCGTTGTTCCTTTGTAACCATGTCGGTCATAAATTCAAGACATTTGATGCAGAGACTATTCTTTTATTGCCTATTAAATATATCAGTAAATTGTTGCCACAATGTATCTTTGTGACATTTGTCAGTTGCAACATTGTGGCAGTGTTGTGGCTCGATAGTTGTGTGTTGGTATTTTTTAAATGTATTTTTCAATGGACAGACATGCATTAATTTTTTGCACTTGATGTTAATGTGATTCAGACTAAAATGGAAAAAATACAAAGCCCTTGAACATGGAAAGTAATAGAACCTCAGTGTCTTAAAGGGATAGTTCACCCAAAAAAAAAAATTTGATGTTTATCTGCTTACCCCCAGGGAATTCAAGATGTAGGTGACTTTGTTTCTTCAGTCGAACACAAACGAAGATTTTTAACTCAAAACATTGCAGTCTGTCAGTCATATAACGGCAGTCAAGAGGCTCCACGGCTTTGAGAGTAAAAAAAAAACATACACAAACAAAACCAAATTAAACCCTGCGGCTTGTGACGATACATTGAGGTGTAAAGACACAAAACGATCGGTCTGTGCAAGAAACTGAACCGTATTTATATTGTTTTTTTTACCTCTGATTTACTGCAATGTTCGAACTGTCCTGAGCGCGTTCTCAACAGCCGGGGCGTGAGGCGTCTTCTTCTTCTTGCTTTACAGCAGATTGCCGACTTATAAGTGCATTACCGCCCACCTATCTCTCAAATGGACCGTTGACACTATCTACAATCTCAATTAGGAGTGTCAATGGTCCATTTTAATGGTATTTACAGTATATATTTTATATAATAATTTAACATCCCTAAACACAATCACTTCTATTTAGCTGTTTTTGACACACGAATGTCACGAGATCTGAGATGTTGAACACTTGGATTTCCCCTTGCTTTCCACTTCGCCTCTCTTTGACGCTAGTATTCATCTGTTATATTATTTCACAACCACATGTTTAGTCTACGATGCTCCCTCGTTCGGGCCAGGCTGATCTCGGCACAGTTCATCAGAGGCGCTCCTGATTCTTTGCACTGGATCTAAATTGGAGGGGCTGCTCCCCAGAAGCGTCTATAAATAATTGAATGAGAGCCTCCCTCTTTCAGCGCAGCACTATTACCCTGCTCGGGGTTACTGTCGCATACCCACATCTCTGAGAGCACAGAAAAGCCCCTTTGTCTTTCTGCTCCCGTGTCCCACGCCATAGCCATGGCAACATGGTCACTATGGAGTATTATGAGGTGGCTGGAGGGGGACGGGTGTCTCTTGTCAGAGCGCAGGCCTGTTCTTTCTCACTTTGGCCCTGGTGCGACTCCAAGCCTCAAACTGCCTTCTCTGAAAGTCTTTATGTGGCCTGCCAAACTTTCTGTGCCACTCAATTCAGTAGAGTGCACAGCTTTGAGACTCCTTTGAATTTTCTGATGCTTTATAAGAGATATTCAACTTCATCATCTTTTTCAGTTATATTTTTGGCAGATGCTGTTTGCACCCCAGTGTCTGTTACTATTTTGGGTGTTTGATTAGTCTATTCTTTAGATTATGGACTGAATGGTGAGCGTATTGGAAAGTTGTGCCACCTTTTTTTATGAATTTGTCCTGTGGTTGAGAATTTTTTTGCTTACAACTTACTTGCATACGAGTACAAACTTCCAATTTAAATTTTTTAAAGCAAGTTAAGGTCATTTTTTTTCAATGTTTTTTTTTTTTTTTAAAGTTTTCTTATTGAATAAGTTAATTATTATCGTGTTAGCGCGCACCATATGACATTTTTATGACAGCCTGGACTGTCAATTTATCTGATATTTTAAAAGATTTTTTTTATCGATTTTGACCGTCACAGTGCATCACTTGACTTTGATGTAGAGGACAAACTGTTATAAATATTTATCAATTTTCACTCGCTTCACGCATGTTTTTATTAAAAACAAATAGCTAACCACGGAAGATTTTAATCTTCAGAAAAATAGTTTTAAGGAGTTTGTTTTTTGTATTATAAAAGTCAAGATTGGATTGTTGAAGTCATGCCCCAAAAAAATATCAGAATGGATTAATTAGAAATTAAAAAGTCATATTCATAAACATTTATCATATAAAAGGTGTATTCAAGATGGTGTATGTGCAATGAGAAGCATTTGTAACATCTGCGCAATATGAGAACAATGAATATTGTAAATGATTTACACACCATTTTTTTTAAATAATTATTATAGATAATATATTACTACTAATATCATAAATTGGATGTTAGATATTATATGATCATAATTATCAAATTCTTTGCTGCACATTATTTGCATTTTCTTAAATGCTGTTTTTGTTTAAACTAAATGTACCTGCCATGAAGAAAAGACTTTGAGATGAAGGAAAAAAAAAAAATTAAGCTATATAATGCGTATATATTACCTATATAATATAATATTATGGGCAACACATATTACCTCTCTAATCCCACATTCTTCCTCCTAATCTACTAATTGCACCCCAACATGTACAGATATTACTTGAATGTCATGCCAAAGCTGACTGATTTTGACAGTACTACAGTACTTACAGTTAGGAAGATAGTGGTCACCGAAATGCTACTTCTCCAGTATCATACATGTAGTGGCAGATAATGCTGTTAATATGAAACATTTATAGTGTACTACTTCACACTAGTTACAGACCAAGCTGTAACAAGTTGACCTAGAATCAGCTAATTAAATCTCAGTGCAAATAGTCACTCGTATTATTTATTATCCTTGATTCTGATTGGTTGAGCCGCATTCAAAGCTGCTGTAAATTACTCTACAAACATACACCTTTGTTTGCAACCACTTTGCTGGAACCACAACCGTTTCTGAGGACTACATGATGGCGGTCTGGTAGGGGGGTATAGAATAAGGTGTTATTAATATCATTACACTTTATTTGCTCCGTTTTATTTTGTGAAACCTTACTACGTATTAGGGCTGGGCAATAATTCAAAATCAATATGTATCGCGATATAATTTTTTTCAGTAACGGTGATATGAATTTTAAACACATTTCCGACATACATTATCAGTGTTTCCCATACATTGATTTATTAGTGGCGTTTGATTCGTTGAATAAACATGAGCACTGCATGTTTTAAAATCAAAACGCGTCGCGGGTGTTTTATATGAATGTATCTCTGAAGGAAACCGACGGTCTTCAGAATAGTTTAGATGGCATTTTTATCTGATAAAGCAGCGTTCATGTTTACAGACATTACTGGAGAAACCGCTAGTTCTGCCGCTCTCACAGCGCCTCCTGCTGGCAGACGATCAGTTTGCATTTTCAATAATAAGCCGTCTCCAGCAACGTTTTTGTTGTTGCTCTATTTTTTTTGTTTTCTAAAGCAACTCGGAGCATGTTTCATACTCGTTATCCTGGTTAATACACATTTCAATCTATAAGAATAATCAGCCTACACTAACAGTCAAAGGTTTTTGAACTGCAAGATTTTTAATGTGTCTTAAAGAATTCTCTTCTGATCACCAAGCCTGCATTTATTTTATCCAAAAAGGCCGTAATATTGTGAAATATTTGACTATTTAAAATAACTGCGTTATCTATTTGAATATATTTTAAAATGTAATTATCATGGTGATCAAAGCTGAATTTTCAGCTATCATTACTCCAGTCTTCAGTGTCACATGATCCTTCAGAAGTCAGTATAATATGCTGATCTGCTGATTATCAATATTTAAAACAGTTGAGTGAATTTTTTTTCAGGATTTTTTGATGAATAGAAAGATCCAAAGATCAGCATTTATCTGAAATAAAAAGCTTTTGTAACATTATACACTGTACCATTCAAAAGCTCTTTTTAAAATTTATATTATAGAATGTATTACTTTCATTTAGCAAGGATGTTTTAAATGGATCAAAAGTAATGATAAGGACATTTCTAATGTTACAAAAGATTTCAAATAAAAGCTGTTCTTTTGAAATTTCTATTAATCAAAAAATCCTGAAAAAAAGTATCAATCCGCGTTTTTCAACATCATATACTGTTTTTTGAGCAGAAGCAAATAGAATTTAGAATGATTTTTGAAGGATCATGTGACTGAAGACTGGATTAATGATGCTGAAAATTTTGCTTTGAAATCACAGGAATAAATTTTATTTTCAAATAGAAAACAGTTATTTAAATAGTAAAAAATATTAATAGTAAAAATATAAATAGTTAAACTTATTTCAAATGTTACAGTTTTTGCTTGTATTTTTGATCAAATAAATGCAGGTTTGGTGAACAGAAGAGACTTTTTAAAAAAAAACATAAAAAATCTTACTGTTCTAAAACTTTTGACTGGTATGTTAGCCTAGTTTGAAGTAAAAAATATTAATATTAATACAGGAGAGACTGAGATTATTTGACAGTGATTTCACATTTATTGTTCGTATGAAGACTAAATACAAATAAAAGGTGAACATTAATTTATTAAGAAAATTAATTAGTTTTAGAGAGTAGGTATAGAGTTGGCAAATAATTTTTTCATAAGTTTGTAGGTACAGACATCTGTTGTGGGCTTTCTTGGCAGTTTTTACAAGGCTTTTTTAAATTGTGTTCATATCGATATCGGAATTATAGCATATCGACCGAAATTAAGAAATATAGCGTGATATAAATTTTGGCCATATCGTCCAGCCCTACTACGTATATGGAATAACCATTTTATAAAAGCAATAAGCCCGTGAAGCCGTGGTTTACACGCATTTATAACGCTTCGTGTCGTGCCTAACAACACCACCTTAGTGTTATAAATTCATATTTGTTATAATGTACGGCTTTCACAGGGTTATTGCTTATTTTAATACATTTTTTTATGGCAATTTCAATACATTATGTTTTGCGTTAATTTCTTAGTACTTTTTACACCATCTCACCATTGTTAATGTGTCTTAAGACTGTACCATATCTTCCCACCATTTTGGTCAGTGAGGTATTTTCTTCTCGGTGTTGAAAGAAACTAATAGTTTTATTCAGCAAGGACACATTAAATAGATCAAAATAGTAAATGCATGCATCAACGTTACAAATTACTTCTATTTCTAAATGATTTTCTAGTCATCAAATAATCCTGAAAAAATGTTTTCACGGTGTCCACAAAAATGTTAAGCAGCACTACTATTTTCAGCATTGATTATAATCAACGAAGACTAGAGTAATGATGCTGAAAAATCAGCTTCGCATCACAGGGAATAAATTACATTTTAAAATATAATAAAATGGAAAACAGTTTTTGTAATAATATTTCACAATATTTTTAGTATTTTTGATCATATACTTCTTCCAGAAACAATAGATCTTTAAAACGGATGAGTAAATGACCTCTGTTAGGATCAGCCAACCTCTTTGCTCTTTGTGAAATTAATATATTAATGTTTTTCCATGATATAGCCCCCATTAACTGTATGCCAGACATACTTTATCGGCAGCCACTATTTGGCAGTTTTGACCTCCGCTTGTCTTCCTCACAATTATAAAGCAGAGTACAGAGCTTGCGCTGGACTGTGGGTAATTGAATAGCATCTTAGAAACAGCCAGCGTTTATGAACCGTGTGGTTCAATTCACCTCAGCCTCCAAATGTATTATTGTGCCATAATAACTTGATGACATGTTCTCTTTTACAAACAGACCGAGTTGCTCAAAATTGTTTCTGCCTTTTTCCACAGTATGAAATTCTGCTGTGTGTCCAAGACCATGACGATCCAGCTATCGATGTTTGTAAAAAGCTGCTGGGCAAATATCCCAATGTTGATGCCAGGTTATTTATAGGTAAGTATTTGACGATAATCGCTTTTTATGTGAAATGAAGCCAATAATAGAGAGAACACGGGCAGTGTTGTGCTGAGGTGCATGTCTCTCCCTCGTGGATTCGGTTCTCTGTGACAGTTTTGTTTAGCCGTATGCAGGGAAATGGCAGGGTCTCTGAGGAGCCCCGTAAGAGGAACACCAACCCAACTGTGTATATGCAAATGTAGCTCTTGGGGATGTCTTGTAGCTGAGTGGATATTGATTCTTGCTCGTTAGGAACAGCTGGGGTCCTGTTATCCGCCCCGCTGCCTTCAGCCAGTCTGTTACTGTACAAACAGTCAGGGGAGATGGATTGGCCCAGAGATGTCATCCGCTGCTTCGACTCAAGCTGAAGCCATGTTAGAAAACATGTATCGTCTGCGAGGTTGTGTAGCTTTAAACAGCTCTGAGTGGTTTACCCCACCAGCCAATCTGACGTCGGTAAAGCGTGCTTTGTGAAATGCATTAGTGCACTCAGAGGCCCTGTCGCCATATGATCTTTAGGTGTTCAGTCCACAAATAAACATCTTCATGTGACTTTATTTACATCCATCCGTAAAGGGGATAAAGAGGATCGGCTTTATTGAGGAGGATTAAAACGGTTACGATTTATATAAGGCTTGATAAGGTTTTTATGTTAACTATTATTATTGTTGTTATTATTAATTATTATTATTAAATACGACTTCTATCTATGTGCATTTTAATTTCAAGTCAAATTCTTTAATCAACTATACTGCATTAATCTAATATGTAGTCTTGCATTTTTATTTTGTATTATTATTATCTTTAAATATGACTTCTGTCAATGTGAATTTTAATTTCCAGAAATTCCAGTCATAGTTTTTATTGTAATTTGAAGTGGAATGGTATGAACATAATTCACTCCAGGTTCACGTTTGCATATTTCATTTTTGGCTAATACGGTTTTATAATGTTAACTTGGTTAACTAAAACTGTTAAAATAGTTTTTGTTAATTGAAATAAATAAAAATATTAGATTCAAAAGTGAAAACTATAAATGGTGCCTTGGCAATTAATTAAAATAAAATATGTTGAAGTACTAAAACTCATTAAAAAATAAATGAAAGCTAAATTGAAATATTAAAATAATAATTAAAACGAATAAAAATTGCTAAATCACATAGCAAAATTAAAATTATATAAAATTAATTTCTCGATGAGAATTTAATCTCTAAATGAGAACATGGCAGGACTGATCTAGATCTGGGATGGGGATTGTGTTAAAAATGCATAGAAATAATCATGTTTTTATTATTATTATGTAATATTCATGTGGACTGGGTATCGGTCAGTGTACGTGGAATGTAGTCCCTGTTGTAACAAAAGTGAACCAAAAGAGAAATATTTTTATATTTCAGATGCTTTCTAATATATTTTAATTTCTGGAATATTATTATTCATGTCATTCTACTCTTAAAAACATCTGTAACTGACAGCAAAAAAGACAAATAAATTGATAACCACACTTTCTTTTAAAATGGCCAAATTTTATGATGGTATGGTATGATGGTACAATCATTTATAGCCCTAATGGTAATTAATATTGCAATTTATTTTCTCTTTATCTCGTTCTAGGGGGTAAGAAAGTTGGCATCAATCCAAAAATAAATAACCTCATGCCAGCTTACGAAGGGGCAAGGTACGAACTCGTCTGGATCTGTGACAGTGGCATTCGAGGTAAGCTTGCCCACATTATAATCTAAAACAGAGCACTTTAAAGGGGTCGTATGATGCAATTTAAATTTTTCCTTTATCTTTGAATTGTTACAAGCTCTTGGTGCATAAAAAAAGATCCGTAAAGTTGCAAAGACTAAAGTCTCAAACCCAAAAGAGATATTCTTTATAAAAGTTAAGACTTGTCCAGGCCCTCCTAAAACGCCTCGTTTAAACAACGCCCCCACATGTCTACATCACTGTGTGGGAAGATTTGCATTAAGCCCCCAGATGTTCACGCAAAGAAAGAAGGCGTAACTTTTATTCTCGCTGTAGTATTGTTGTTGGCACCATGTCATGAAGACGCTGTGTGTTTCGTTGTGAAAGCGAAACTACTTTGTTTGGCCTTCCAAAAGAGGACACGACTAGAAATCAGTGGTTAGTCTGGTCGCTTCTGACTCACAGACTGTAAGTAGGTATTTTAATATTTAAAGGATTTGCCACTGACGATTCAAACGCGAGTTTTGGGCAGTGTAGAGGAGCACTTGTGTTATCATTTCTCCGATCACAAATGCAGACATGGTTTATGTTTATGCAGCGCGATTGGTAATGGGTGTTATTGGTTTTGTCTCGTCGCTCTGGGACACATATGGTAAGGGGCGTAACATTTCCAACACACGCTTGAGGTATTCGGCCAATCATAACGCACTGGCTAGCTGGCCAATCAGAGCACACCTCGGTTTTCAGACTGTTGAGCTTTGTAAAAATCAACGCGTTTTTTTAGAAAGGCGGGGCATAGAGGAGAAAACAATAATGTACATTATGTGGAAAAAAATTTGTTTTTTGAACCTTAAACAACATAAACACATTTCATTACACTAAATACACAATATAATGTTATTTTTAGCAGCATCATAGGACCCCTTTAAAACAAAGATATCAGATGATAAAATCTTCAGAGTGTTTCAGTGAATACAATTCTTTATTCTTACTGTTTCGTGTGAAAAGAATAATGGAAAATGACCAGGACATGTTTTCATGAGATTGACCTTTGAACAACTGTGTCAGTGCTAATCATGATGTAATATTCAACAGTGAAGCCCGACACTCTCACTGATATGGCTAATCAGATGACGGAGAAGGTGGGACTGGTTCACGGTCTTCCTTACGTGGCGGACAGACAAGGATTTGCCGCCACATTGGAGCAGGTCAGCAGCCTTCACTATTGACCTTCTAAATTCTTGGTCGGGACAGTGTTGAAGACGTTTGTCGTCTGGATTTGGCTCTGGAAAGCTTTGATTTTATTAGATGCTTATGAACTCGCCATTGCTTATAGGACCTGTGTATTATGTATTCGAGGGCCGCTCTGTCCTGTCACACTGCAATTACACTGCCAAGTTGTGGCTCTGTTGCTAGTAGAGGCTCCAAACTTGAAATGGGACACCATATGTTGTAGTTCCTCTGTTTCTCTAAACCTTAAAGCTCTTTTGCCAAATCAGTGCAATATTAAAATTCATTAACTGCTGACAGTATTGATTTATTTATGAATTTTCTTTTAGCTCCACGTAAAATCTAATCACCAATCATCTCTCAATTGATTAAATATTATATTATTGTAGTAGATGAGCCGTTAAATTTAATAGACGTTACAAAAACAGACTTCGAAGGCAATATATTAGCATGTTAAATTGTCAGCTGCGCTAATAAATAACTGGCAGAAGTGTTTACATATGTAATACGATTCTTGATGCGTCAAATCTTTAGAGATTAATTATGTGAAGTATAAACACTGTCCCACATGAAATCCTGCAGGTTTATTTTGGAACATCACATCCTCGTTCCTACATCTCGGCCAATGTAACGGGAATCAAGTGTGTCACAGGGATGTCGTGTCTCATGAGGAAGGACATCCTGGACCAAGCGGGCGGGCTGATTGCATTTGCTCAGTACATCGCTGAAGATTACTTCATGGCCAAGGCCATCGCAGACAGGTTTGCCAGACTCATTAAATATCTGTGCCGGGCTAATAGCTTTTGATATCACACTCCATCGGGTTACATTTTTTCACCGTCTTTAAAGGAATAAATACATTTAAATTCTGTTATTCACTCACCCTCATGTAGTTTCAAAACTCTGCCTTTATTTCTTTTGTGAAACACAAAAGGAGATGTTTAGTAGAATGTTGATGCTGCTCTTTTTAAAAAATGTGTCTATATAGTTTTATAAAAAATGTTTTGTTAGATTTAGTTTATTTTGTTTGCTATTTTAGTACCTCAGATAAACTAAACATTTAAAAAAAAAAAAAATTTTCAAATGTAGTTTAGTTTATTTCAGTTAACATTTATTTTAAGTAATACTAGTTATGGTTTTTGTTTTATAACACTGCTAACGATGAGAAAAAAAAATTGTAAAAGTAGCGCTGTGCTCTATATTCCAGGTTTCTGAAGCCGTGCGATAGCTTTGTGTGACTAACACCAAAAAATTTTATTTAATTTAATAATTAAAAAATCGAATTCACTTCCATGTATATTCAGTTATAAAACACTTGGGTTTATAATGAATTAAAATTCAAGCAATGACTTTTAATGAATTTCAGTTTTGATCTTTTCCTTATCAAATCATTTGAAGTCGTTCAGTAGCATTTAGTATGTAGTGCATTTATTTCTATGCACCAATTTAATATGTCTATTATTTAGAGCTTGACAGTCTGGCTTCCCTGTGCTTTTATTGTATGGAATAGATCATCACAAAGTCATGTGGGTGTGGAGCAACATGAGGGTGAATAAATCATAACCAAATGTTTCGTTTTGAATGAAATATTCCTTTAATGTGTGTTCAGAATTGTATCTCTCAGCCTCGGCTAAAATGTCCTGTATTTGCCAGTTCAATGACGTGGTGTTTCTCTTGCAGAGGATGGAAATTTTCCATGGCAACACAGGTAGCCATGCAGAATTCTGGCTCGTACTCCATTGCACAATTCCAGTCACGCATGATCAGGTATGGCGGTTGTTCAAACAGCTTTTTATGTTCAGTACTGTTTTTCTGATGGGGCCACCTCCAGCGCATTGATTATAGCGTTCCAGATGGATCTTTTAAATTGCATCATAGTACAGAGCATATCTTGAATAGATTTTGTCCATCTTTTGATACGTTCATCAGAATAAGCTATCCAGCTGTAAGACATGATGTTTTTTTGTGACTTTAGATGGGTGCATTTCCCATTTTGTGGTCCGAAAAAACAGCTGAGCTCATCTCATTGTAATCTGCTCTTAATAGATGGGCCAAACTGAGAATCAACATGCTGCCAGCCACCATCATCGAGCCCATCTCCGAGTGCTTTGTGGCCAGTCTTCTCATCGGCTGGGCCGCCCACCACGTGTTCCGCTGGGACATCATGGTGTTTTTCCTGTGCCATTGCCTGGCCTGGTTCATTTCGGATTACATCCAGCTGAGAGGAGTACAGGTGAGACGCAATACACAGCTAATTTGCATTTCAGCTCCATTCTGGTACAAAACAACCATTTTTGACCATTCCAATCAATTCCCAAAGGATAAAATCAAGCCTTGCCCCATTGTTTCAGAGTTTAAATCCAATCCTAACCTCGTTCTACTCAGAAATGTCACATTTCTGAAGAAACATTTCTTGTTTGACATCCAAATCAACTCTCTGAGGAAATTCTATAAACAGATGGTTTTCATTTTCAACTCTTTCAAGCAAAATTTGACCGAGGTTGTTCCATCATAAGTTGTTCTTCAAAGCCCTTTTATCTTGAATTGCAACATTTGTCGGTTCTTGTTGTAATTCTTGTCTTTCTACTCATTTTCCCTCAAAGGGCGGTCCTCCATCCTTCTCCAAGCTGGACTACGCAGTGGCCTGGTTCATCAGGGAGTCCATGACAATTCAGATTTTCTTGTCCGCTCTTTGGGACCCCACCATCAGCTGGAGGGCGGGACGCTACCGATTGCGTTGCGGAGGTACTGCAGAGGAAATCTTGGACGTTTAAACGGCACCGTGTGCCTGGGACTATGCACTGATGTGTACATGGACACAGAACTATGAGAAGAAGTGGGCGCAGATGGACAAATGGGGGGTTATTCCAACTTCTGCTAGTTTTTAACCTGTTAGTTTAGCAAATAGATTATTTATGTCCTTGGTGCTTTTTTTGTTTTCCTGTGCAGTCTCTTGACAATTTGAGACCTCGTTCTAGATGAGCCAAAAGTTATGAAGGGGTGAAGAAGAAGAAGAGGAGGCGGCACTTCAGCGGGCATCAGTAACCCTGATAAAAACGTATCTAAATGTAACTCTTTTTTTATTTAAAAAAAAGTTGTGCAAACATGTTTAGTGGTGGTTTAACAGCTGTCTCGTGACATATCCATTTTATGATGAGTTTGGATGAACGGTACAGTTTTTAACGGTAATATTGAGGTGGAGAATGACTGAAGTCTTTTAAAATGGCACTAGCGCATGAAAGGATCACTTGCTTATCACAGTGTTGCTCTCAACATACAGCACTCTTGCCATATTTGATACATTTTTGGACTTCCGAATGCTCAAAACGGATCCACTCAGGTCCATTTTATGTTTACTGGACAGAGCAATATCTTCTGTAGAGGTTATACATAGGGAATTGTGGCATACTGCCGATCGATCCTGCATTCTCCCTGCAGTATTCGAGCACGAGGTTTACTCCTCAACATGACATCTGCAGATTTAATCGCATATCTTCTGAAATGTAGTGCCATTTGAAGAGCAAGCGGTGTATTGTTATAATTTGGCATCTTTAATGCAACCACATGGCTTTTCTTACAAGGCTCTTTTATCTTCCGTGCTTAATTTCTGCAGTAGGTGCTCTCGGACCGGGATCAGAGTTTACTAAAACACCTTTCTGGTCTAAAACACATTTTAAGCATGAATCTAATGAAATTCAATACAATGTACAGCTCACTATCTTGTCTGTGTAGGTCATGGGACATGGGAAAATTTCTTCATACCCAGTGTAAACTGAGTAGCATCAGATACCCACAGTTCGCCAGAAAATGGATCAATATCAGAAAGTCTTACAGAAACTTTTATAAGGTTTGTTTTTATGTTAATTTTTCTTATGATTCCTTATGAAAGTCACAGAAAGAAAATCTGAATGAAAAAATTGTGTTTGGATGTAAATAAAGGATCTTGGTATCTAAATAGTACAAATGGCTTAGGATATCTGATATTTTATTACATTTGAACAAATACTGATGTTTTCGTGTGTCTCGTGCTTGTTTCTCACAGGTTCCTCGTACTCAGACGAAACTAATCTGCATGCTGGAGAATCTTGGTATGCAGTATGATGGACGTCCCCACTGTGGTCTAGATGACTCCCGCAACATTGCCAGAATTGCCATCCACATGCTGAAGGACGGCAGTCAGCTGCGGGTGAACGAGTGCTTGCATTCAGGAGAACCACGGAGCGTGCCTATCTCTGCCCCTATTGAAGGAGCCCCAGCACCTCAAACCCCCAAGAAAAGAGACTGAAAAGATCATTTAAAGACTCTTTCACAAAAATAACATTGCTTAATCTGTACAAATATGAGAACCTATCTCCATGTGAATGTAAGATAAAGGAGACTAACTAATGTGGGTTTTCTTAAAATTGTTCCAGAAATGTGTACAGTTTCTTTTCTGCAAAAGTTTACACCATAGCAGATCAGTGGGGTGAGGCTGTGCTTTCACTTTTACTAAAAATTGAGTTTATGTACTGTATTTTGAAACTTGCTCCTGATAAACTGAAACAGTAGTTTCAAGTAAAAGGCTTTTTTCAAGCCTAACTGATGGGCGATTAATACTTACAATACTGCATTGCATTGCTTTTCTTAATTCATGTTGCACTTCCAATGAAAAACTCAATTTGTATTTTTCTGTCAATAAACATTTTTTTTATGATGCCACTGTACAATATTATTTTAAGAGATATATAATTTGATATGCTATTCCTATTTGCTCAAGATCTGATTTTCAAGTGTACTAAATTTTTTTAGTTAAACTTATTGGGTTCTTTGCACTGTAATAGTCTATGCAAAGTTAAGATATGTTTTGGTTACGCAACAAGACTTGTCAACACAAAGTTCACTGTTTCTGGCCACCATATCTAATTGTCCAAGGCCATGCAATAATAGAGATAGTCAATCAAGTATGATATGTTAACACACAGTCATGATCATTCTAATGTACTGATGTTGTTGTAAAATGTTTTATTAGTGCATGTAATTATGCAATTTCTCTTACTTTTCAATGTTAATATTTCTGTTGATCTGATTAGATATTAGTTTAGCAAAAGTATTGCGGCTGAGCATCATGTCCAGCAGATGGCGTCAAATAACACTTTTCTAAATAAACGTGAGCAACACAAAGCCCACCATCATCAATAAAGTCAACAAGGAGACAGGCGGACTAATTGGCATGAATTTGGTTTGTGTTTCACTTATGAATTTTGTATTTATTTCCAGGTTGTTTGTACAAAGACTAAAGTCCCTTTCATATCGTAGGCAAACAGGATCCAGCTGTCTTCATGTGATGTTTTGGAAGAAAGCTATTATTTACATTGGGTGGCGCACGGTCTTATGATGTTACAGGATGTTACATACTGTTAGTAAAACCGAAACAATAGAAACGCAGTTACTTTCACATACCACCTTCACTGCACGCGACGCTACTAACAAACGCTATTATTATCAATACTGCTGTTAATACGCGACGCGTGCTTCGTCACCACCTAACTGACCAATCAAGGCTTTTGTTTATGCGAGCGTTGCGTTGCTCGCGCGTAGAGAAGGTGGGGCTTTGACGCAGTGCTGTTCCTGTGAACGTTCACTGTTGGCTGCATGCGCAGAGAATAGGCGGAGACACACAAGGAAAGACTACAGCAGCCACCACTGCCCATCTTTCATTCTAACTAACTGGATATGTCTTAGATATTTTCTCTCATGTGGTATCAAAGGACGCGCTGGCGGAATCGCCAGCCTCGCGCACTGGGCTGATGCGACTTTTGATGCGCGCGTGCGGTTTTTATCCTGCGGTCGATGGCGCAGATAAAGAGGATGCGTGAAAGAACACAGCCCAGCCCTATTTTTCTGAATGCAATTGAATGGAACTGCATAATTTCGGATGAAGATGAAATCGGCATGGTCTAAATGTTGGTTTCATCTGGATTGCTGTGCGGAGAACCCGAATCGATAAAGCAAGTGAAGGCGGCACTATGCTGCCTAAGTGATTGATCACTGTGCTCAATGAGAACAAGGAGAAGCACGGCTTCGATACGATGGCTGAGGAGAATAACCTGAAGACAGCTAGGTTATGGAGGGATGCTGCTTTGCGCTCCAGGAAGCTGAGGAGCAATCTGAGACAGCTGACTCTCAGCACCAAAAACTGCCAGAAAATTACATTACCCGAGGACATAAAGGAGATCGAGGTCCTCAATCTGGGCAACAACTCCCTTCAAGAGCTTCCAGAGGGACTGGGCTCAACCCTAACCAGGCTTCGCATCCTCATCCTTCGAAGGAACAAGTTTGCAACAGTTCCCACTGCAGTATTTCAATTTAGTCAGCTGGTTGAATTAGATATCAGTCACAACTGCTTGAACCACTTTTCAGAAGATATTGATCTTCTCAAGGGGCTTATAAAGTTGTGCATCAGTCATAACAAAATCCAATACCTGCCATCTCAGATTGGGACTTTGCAAAGTCTGGAGGAGCTTGACATCAGCTTCAACGAGCTGCATGATTTCCCCAGGTCCTTTTCACAGCTCAGGAAACTCAGAACGCTCGATGTGGATCATAACAAGCTACAGCGTTTCCCTTCTGAAATACTTGCCCTCTCTGATCTGGAGGAGCTTGACTGCTCTGGGAATAAACTAGAAGGTCTTCCGGGTAACATCATGATGCTCCAATCTATTAAAATCTTGTGGCTCAGCAGCACTCACCTCTCGTTTTTGCCTGAAACATTTTGTGAGCTGCAGAACTTGGAGAGCCTGATGCTTGATGATAATTTCCTCACAAGCCTGCCGCAATCGTTTGGGAAACTGCAGAAACTGAAAATGCTCAATCTCTCCTCAAACTCCTTTGAACATTTTCCTCAGGTTATCATCAAACTCACCAGTTTGGAGGAGTTGTATTTAAGCCGGAATAAACTGACGTTCCTCCCTGAGGAGGTAGGACAGCTGTGCAATCTTGCTAATTTGTGGTTGGACAATAATAGTATAACGTTTCTCCCGGACTCTATTGTAGAGCTAGGGAAATTGGAGGAGCTGGTTTTACAGGGTAACCAAATCGCCATCCTCCCAGACAATTTTGGAAAACTTGCCAAAGTCAACATCTGGAAGGTGAAGGATAATCCTCTCATTCAGCCCCCATATGAAGTGTGCATGAAGGGGATCCCCTACATAGCTGCCTATCAGAAAGAACTTGCACATTCCCAACCTGCTGTAAAACCCAGGCTTAAACTGGTTTTGATGGGCCAGAAAAATGCAGGGAAAACCACACTCAGGCAGTGCATTGTCAACAAACCGTCTGATGCCAAGATGGCCATTGGATGTAGGGGTATTGACGTGACGAACTGGGTAGCGGATGCAGATCGGAGTCTTACATTCATTGTATATGATTTATCTGGTAAGCAGAACTATGATCTTATCAAACCCTTTTTCCTGTCTCCCGGAGCACTTTATGTTTTGGTGGTGAATCTGAAATTGTATACATCAAAGAGCTTCTACTCCCATGTTGGTGGTTTCCTCCACCTGCTCAGTGCCAAGGTGCCACATGCAGTTGTGTGCATTGTAGGCACCCACAGTGACTTATGTGAAGAGGTTGAGGTTGAAGAAAAGTGCCTGGATATTCACAGACAGATTTCGCTCCAGGAAAAAATGGACACTGAATGCCTACAAGTGCTTGCCCTGCAGGTTGACGAAGCCCTTGAGCAAGGTTACGACGTTCGGACTTCTAACCACCATGTTCTGTTTTATGGGGTCACAGATAAAAACTTGCGACGTAAAAAGTCTCAGTTGCAATATATGCTCAACAATCGTCTACAAATCCTCTCTCCGGTGATTTGCGTCAGCTGCATGATGGCTCATAGAAACATCCAGCATTTGAAAGAGAAGCTCATGTCTGTCGCCGATCACAGGGAGATTTTCCCCAATCTTCACAGAGTTCTGCCAAAGTCATGGCAGATGCTTGAGGAACTGCATTTTAAGCCACAGGATTTATGGCTTTCCTGGTGGGATTCGGCCCGGTTTGGCCTTCAGGCTGGGCTGACGGAGGACCGCCTGCAAAGCGCGCTCTCTTACCTACACGAGAGCGGTAAACTTTTGTACTTTGAAGACAGCATGACGTTGAAGGAATACGTCTTCCACAATCTACCCCGATTTATCGCCATCTTGAATGTGTTTTTTCAGAGAGACCTCGCTGCAATGCTTGAGAAACTACAGGCTGAAGGAGATGATGGAGATAGCATCAGGTCTACACAGATGCACGGTCACGTGGAGGGGTTTCTGTTGCATGGCTTGCTGCCGTCAAATGTGATTCGATTGTTGCTTAAGCCCCTGGTACAGACACAGCAGGACTTGCACCTGATCATGGAACTGCTGGAAAAGATGGGCGTGTGCTACTGTGTCAACAAACCTCGCAGCAAGCCGCTTAATGGAGCCACCGTCTGGTATAAGTTTCCCAGTCAGGTCAGCAACGAGGAGCCCCATCCTGAGGCCTCGGCCAGCGGGGGCTCGTCGATCCCTAGTCAGTTCTTCTCGGTTGAGCAGCTGCAGATTGAATACAGGTTTCCTTTCTTCACCCCTCTTGGACTTTTTGCACGGTATAGCGTGCAAATCAACAGCCACGTGGTGCAACGGTCCGATGGAAAGCATCATATCTTTGCCTATCGGGGTAAAGTGCCTGTGACGGTGAGTTACCGGCCCTCACGGAGCAGATTGCAGCCTGAGACCCTCTACATTTCCAGCCATGCATCCTTGCCAAATATCTGGACAGCTTGGCAAGCCATTATTCCCTTAGTGGAGGAGTTAAATGTTCTTCTGCAGGAATGGCCTGGCCTTCACTACTCTGTGCATGTCCTGTGTTCCAAGTGCCTGAAGAGAGGGTCCCCCAATCCACATTCCTTTCCAGGTTAG
The DNA here is from genome assembly GCA_018155175.1 of Sinocyclocheilus anophthalmus. Taxonomy (NCBI): domain Eukaryota; kingdom Metazoa; phylum Chordata; class Actinopteri; order Cypriniformes; family Cyprinidae; genus Sinocyclocheilus; species Sinocyclocheilus anophthalmus. Next base: position 2,127 of record JADLZN010000688.1, on the reverse strand, counting down.
TGTTCTGACCCTTTCCAGGTCTTGTTTCTAATACCGTTTGTGACCATAATTTCTTATTGCCACTACATGTCTGCATTAATGCTAAGGAATAGTTCACTCAAAAATTCAAATTCCAGATCGTTCCAGACTTGTATGACTTAGTGTCTTCTGCAGAGCACAAAAGAGGATATTTTGAAGAATGTTTTAATTGTATTTGCCCATACAATTAAAGTTAGAAGAGCCCAATCAACTTTGGACCCCACTCACTTTTATTGAATGGACAAAAAAGTTCAGATATTCTTTTTTTTGTGCCACAGAATAAAGAAATTCATTACAGGTGTAATGACTATGCGCGTGAGAAATTATGACAGAATTTTAATTTTTTCGAGTGAACTATTGCTTTAACATAATTCAGAATGGGGTGTTATGATGGAAAACAAGCTGTTAACCAGATATGTTCATTCATTTACAGTTTAGAGACTTATTAAAATGTTTTAGTTTAACACTGATATGCAGTCATAAACCTATCAGGCATGTATTTCAGAACAAATATAAAGAGTAGCATTAATTCTGCAGTGATGAATAAGGTAATCTTTGCAGTGCTGTCACTATGGAGGCGTATGTCTGGGTTTATTGCCAAGTAAACACTGATACAATAAAGGGTGAATCAGCGTGAAATGAAGTCATTTTGGAATGGATCTAGGCTAAACAAAGAATGAGCATGGCTGGCCATAACAAGAGAGAGGGGGGTGGTCTCACTGGGTTTGAAGCCACACCTAGAAACACAAATTAGCTTGAGCTGACTGCTGTGCTGCTGAGAACTCAGCCTTGCACATCCACAGCAGTGGAGAGGGTCACCATGGTAACATCATATGTCTTTCTTCATGGGATGCAGATTAGGTGCAACAGCCACTGGCATATATAGTAACCTAGGTTCCGGTATATGTTTTTTAAAATAAAAAGAATGCTTTTTTTATACATGTATAAATATTCTTGGGGGTCTTGTATTCTGTAGTTTTGCACCCTCTTAGACTTAGGTGCCATTATTGTATTGGCACAGCCCTGCAGAGTTTTGCTTCAACCCTAATCAAACACACCTGAACAAGATAATCAAGGCCTGAAGGGTTACTAGAAAGCTACAGGCAGGTGAGTTTTAATTAGGGTTGGAGCTGAGCTCTGCAGGACTGCGGCTCTCCAGGACCGGAGTTCGCCACCCCTGCCCTAGGCCTTGGTGTCTTCCATCTTCATTTATGAAGGCGTCACAAACGGAAATTTTTAGTGTTATTTTAAAGATTAAGTGGTGCTGGCTTATGTTAGAGATACAGGTCCATCTCAATAAATTAGAATGTCGTGGAAAAGTTAATTTATTTCAGTAATTCAACTCAAATTGTGAAACTAGTGTTTTAAATAAATTCAATGCACACAGACTAAGTAGTTAAGGTCTTTGGTTCTTAATTGGTATGAGTTTGCTCACATTTCACAAAAAACCCCACCAATTCACCCCCCCCCCCCCCATCTATCTCAACAAATTAGCATACTTCATAAGACCAATAAAAAAAAAACATTTTAGTGAATTGTTGGCCTTCTGGAAAGTATGTTCATTTACTGTACATGTACTCAATACTTGGTTGGGCCTCCTTTTGCTTTAATTATGTGGCGTGGCATGGAGACAATCAGCCTGTGGCACTGCTCAGGTGTAATGGAAAACCAGGTTGCTTTGATAGCAGCCTTCAAGTCATCTGCATTGTTGGGTCTGGTGTATCTCATCTTCATCTTGACAATACCCCACAGATTCTCTATGAGGTTCAGGTCAGGCAAGTTTGCAGGCCAATCAAACACAGTAACACCATGGTTATTGAACCAGCTTTTGGTGCTTTTGGGAGTGTGGGCAGGTGCCAAGTCTTGCTGGAAAATTAAATCAGCATCTTCATAAAGCTTGTCAGCAGAAGGAAGTATGAAGTGCTCTAAAATTTCCTGGTAGATGGCTGCGTTGACTGTGGACTTCAGGGAGGAGGGACAACCAAGTATTGAGTACATGTACAGTAAATGAACATACTTTCCAGAAGGCCAACAATTCACTAAATTTTTTTTTTTATTGGTCTTATGAAGTCTTCTAATTTGTTGAGATAGTGAATTGATGGGTTTTTG
>JADLZN010000687.1:0-65909 GCA_018155175.1 Sinocyclocheilus anophthalmus | reverse complement strand
CTTAAGGTTTAAAAAAGCAGAGCTAATTTAGTTTAGCCTGAATTTCATTCTTTTTTTGTGTCATTCAAGGATTGAAGTCTCTGTGCGGCAGCTTTAAAAAAAAACACACAACTGTACTCAAGTTTGAGATATGTAAGGGTTTTTCATGCATATGCTCAACAAGGCTGCATTTATTTAAACAAAAAACAACAATCAAAACAGTAATGTTGTAAAATATTATTACAGTTTGAAATATATTTTAACATGTAATCTATTACTGTAATGCAAATCTGAATTTTCTGTATCATTACTCCAGAATACGGGTCACATGATTCTCAGAAAAATTTTAATTGTTTATAGATTTAGTTATAAAATAAACAGGGAAAAGAGTCTTTGTCAGGCCAAGGATTGTCATTTCTCTGATGAACCCAGGAGACAAACATGTATCATTCAGGTAGAAACAGCTAATTACACGGGGGACGAGAACAGGCAGATGACGGAGAACAGCAGAAGGAGGGGGGCGGGGTCAGCAGGGGGATGTCGAGAGGGGCGGGGCTTGTCGCCTACCATAATGGGGGAAAAAGAGGCCCTGTGTGATGCTTTTCAGAGCGTGTGTTTGTGCAAACGTGAGCGTGTGGTGGAACGCCAGCAGAGTGAGAGCTCGTGCCTCTCTTTCGCTGCAGGGGGCCATAGGGGGATGTATTATTGATAGGGCACATTTGTTTGGAAAAAACAGGAAAGACACAGCAGCATGGATGTGACAGGGCTCCAACAGAACTACACGGGCAGCGTTTATAGCTCTCTGTGCCAGGTAAAGATCGCTCTTCTGTAGTGCACTTTGTAGGGAAGCATGATAATGTATATCGGTGACCATGTTGGTATTCAGGAATGTCAGCATTTTTTAAAATATTAGAACTGGGTTAGGATGATATTGAAACTGGATAATATATGGGCTAATTTCTTCCTATTTAAATAAATTTTTGGTGCCTGATTGCATTTGAAGCGTTTAGAAGTGGAGGTTTAATGTGAGCGCTGTTTTGTTGTTGTTGTTGTTTTGGGTTTTTTTCACAATGTATTGATTTAGAAATTTCGACCAGTGTCAGAAATGAAACTTAATTATTAAGTGAGTTTATGGAAGCAAATTAGGATTTATTATCAGTTTTATCATTCATAAACACCCCTGAAGATACTGGTCAACACATTTAAAATAAATTCCCATCTTGATAAGTACGATCCATTATTCCTTTTTTAGTTTTCTTTAGGTGATTACGTTTTTCAGCATTATATTTATATTAATTTCTGGTTTTAGCGACCAAAGCTTTTTAGAATTTTTAGTTGTTCGATTTGTAACATAAAAATACTGGGGCTTTGCCCAAAAATTCCGAGATATTTTGCTGATATTTGAGAAAAATATTTTTTATAACCATAAATAATAATAACCATATGATAATAGCATATGCTTTTATAATAGTTGTATAACTATAAAACAGATATTTGAATTTATATTTAAATCGATGCTTTGAATTAGTTAGCGTTAGAATTAGAATTAGCAGTTTTCCCCCCATTTTGAATTTTGGTGGCATTGTTTTCCCCCTGATATTGGCCATAATGTTGGATATTGGTAATAATCATAAAATATATTCATCACTATTTTTGTCACTATTTTAATTTTTTATGCACAGAAAGGAAAGAAAATATTTTGTGTCACTGTATCCCTTGCGTGTTATTTCTGTAAGTAGCTGTGGACATTGAGTTGAAGAATGCTTTCACGTGTCTGAGTGTGAATGAAATGGTTGTTTGATGACATTTCATTCATTGATGACAGTGTAATTCCTCCATCATCACGGAATCTCTCAGGCTTTCTGAATATAAATACTGAATCACCCAACAGGCGAATCTCTGCTGGTTCATAATAAAACATTGATGTTGGTTCTTGGCATGTAGATGAGCCAGTTGTGGGCGTTTGTGCTGAAGAGTGTAATTAACGCTTCAGTCTGATGCAGACCAGTTACTCACAGTGAGCCAGCACCGGTGTGATGGGATTGAATTATGGGTCTCGTGGGAACAGTAATCTGACTTCACCAGATGTGATGGTCTGACATGCTTTTTCTAAATATTTGTTGTGTATGCATTACTCCGAAATGTGATTTATCTTCTCTGCTCTCGTCGATTGTACTAAACAGTTTTTTTTGTTGTTGTTTTTTCCCCGCATGACTTTTACAGGTGTTTGCTAAAGCAAGCATCACTATTATTACTCATGTTTAGGATTATGTATTTGCTCCAAACGCTTAGTTTTAAACTTTAGCATTTAACTTGCAATTTTTGTGCTATATAAATAATTAGTACTTCAGTGTGTGTCTAGTTGAGGAGGGGTGTCAGATTTTACAATTTTTCGACGTTAAAAAGATGTTAAAAACACCCAGAACACCTTTGTGCATAATCCCATTATTATTTCATGACAATTTAATGCCTTTTACCTAGTGTTATTTTAGTATTATATATATTTTGGTATTTATTAATTAGCTTTTATTTTTATATTTCCGTTGATCTTGTTACTTGTGTTTGTTTCAGTTCCTTTTGTTCTGTCCTTTTGCATTTTAAAATAGTACTAAAATATAATAGGTTTACTGTGTTCAGTTTAGTAATTTTAGTACTTAAACATTTTATTTCTTTTAGTTGCTGAGGCAAAATTTCAAATTTTCTATATTTGAAATTTCAATAGTGTGTTGCTTTTTTTTTTTTTTTAATGAAAAATATTAAATGAAAATTAAAAATGTTTGTAGTTAAGATCATTCTGACATTTTAGAAAATACCTGTAAAAAGTATGTGTGGCAAGTGAGCAAGAGTAAAGTACAAAATGTAGAATACCAACTATAAATTATAAATATCAGACAGCAAATATGATATTAAAACAAGTTTAGAACCAATAAGTCCACCCTCGGAAACTTAAAGTTAAACAAGTACAAAAAATGCTACCTTATGTGAGAAATACCCATATGTAAATTAATTAAGTTTACACAATAATTCTTAGATATTTGTAAAAAAGGCAGGGTATGAAATGTGATATTTTTTTTGGTAATGAGAAATTGGTTGCAACCGGAGAGTTTGCTGATTGTTTCATTAAACATAATTTACGCACCCGAAGAAAAAATGATTGTAAAATAGTTCCTTAAAAAAAATTAAGCGATGCCAAAATACTGTTCTTGAAAGGTTCATGGAACATTCACCCAACTAGTGTTTTGCCAAAAACCGTTTTTCCTAAAACCTCTTCTGTCACTTGATTATGTTTTTTATTCTCGTCCACCAGCTTAGGCACTGAAGCAGCAGAAACCTCAACAGTATTCCAGGAAGGCAGCGGAGTTAAGAAAAACGCAGAGGCCATCGGACAGCCTCCGCAAAAGAAATGTGAGTTCTCTGCTGACATGGCCAACCCATTGCGGTTCTCTTCGTGACCGTTTCATTAGTGATTAGGACTTTCTGGAAAACCTTTCAGCAAGTGCTAGCAGTGAGAGGTGCTGAAAACTACTAGCGAGGAGAGGGAAATGACAGATCCAGCTCACATGGATTAGTTCACGTTTTGTTGACACGAACAACAGCTGCCAAACAATGAGCGCCAGTTAAACATCTTGTCAACTGCATCTTATACATTAATTGTCTGCCTTAGTTGGGAGCTATAAAAAGGAATCTTGATCTAATTAGTCAGTAAGTACCATGGTTTGTGGTAATTGTGGTTGATTTTTTTTTATTAATTTTTTTTGTTTTTGTTTTTTTTTTTTTTGTGTTTTTTTTTTGTTTTTTTTTTAATTTTTTTTTTTTAATTTTTTTTTTATTTTTTTTTTTTGTTTTTTTTTAAAAATTTTTTTTTTTTTTTGTTTTTTTTTTTTGTTTTCTTTTTTTTTTAAATTAGATCTGTGAGTCATAGAATGACATCCCAAGTCCACATGGTCACAACAGCTTTGATTTCTGAATAGCAACAGGCGTAGTGTGTGTGTTCTGACATATTGAGCTGTTGTGCTCATGTGGACGATATAAGTTTGAATCTGGCTCACAGCATTTTACAATCAGGGTGATCAATAAGGACAAAATGTAGAGCAGAACCTGATATTATACATCAGGAATTGACTGGATGTTGAAAAAGAAGAGGGTTTGGTGACACCTGCTGAACAAATAATAAATCAATTCCAAAAATCGCAATTAACATATTTCATAATTTTTAGTTTTCATATTTATTTAGCTATTTAATTACATTTTTAAAGTTTTTTTTTGTTTGTTTACAAAATAAATTTTAAGCATTTAGCAAAAACATTTCGCTCAGTTTCTGAATGAGCAACCATTAGGAAATTAAGTCTTGAAACAGCCCAGTAAAACTGCAGTAGCCTGTTATTTTACTCAGTTGTAAAAACCAGAAAAACCAACTGGCAAAAAGTTGCCCACACAGGGAAAGGATGGAATATTGAATGCTTTGGAACATGTGGATCTGCTTCAAGAATTACATGTCAAGTTAGGAGGCACCCGTCTTAGGTCTCTCAGCTAACCACCAAGAGTGTTGCTGTAGTTGATGATCTGTAAATTATCAAGATGGGTGACAACTCTTACAAAAAAGTTAGTGGGATTTGTGGTGTGTGTGGTGTGGACGGCAATAGGAAAGTTGAAAGTGGACTGTATGCCAACCAGTGTACATTTAGTATCTTGACATGCTATTATAGTTTTATTATATTTTGAATCTTTTATTTTTAGATTTGCTGTTTTCAATGGTAGATTTTAACAGGTTGTAGTAATGTACTAGTTTGTAAAATTTTATTTTGTTTTTATAAAATGTTATAAAGTTTGTATTATTCTTTATTTCAGTTTTAGTATCATCTATTTTAGGACATCAGGTTTAAACTAATTGAAAATGAAGGAAATGGTTGCCTTGACCCCCACCACTAGCACTTTAGATATATGTCAGTTAAAATTTATTGATTTTCCAAGTAAAACAAACAGTAGGTTTTTGTATGGGTTTATATTTAGGTTTTAGTAAAACTATAATAACCCTGTTATCCAAAAAATCTTTGGTTTATTCATTTATGTTAGATTTATTTATTTACAAAAAACAAAAAAAACAATATTGTTTGTTGGAAAAATTAAAACACATTTGTTGGATATTAAAAAGCATACACAAAAAAAAATATATTTTATGACTGTCTATATATAATATATTTATATATATATATACTTATTTTATATCTTATATATTCTACTCAAAAGGTAATTATAAATATTGGAAACCGCAAATGTGCATATCCATGACAAAAGATGTTGGGCCGAGATTTATGAAGTGGACAGGGGAAGTGTTGGGACACAAGCCGCTATTTAATTATTTATATTATTTATATTATACAAGGTTTAAAAAAAAAAAAAGCAGATTAACTTATGCTGTTCCTGTTCCTTCAGAAATAAAAATAAAAAAAGTCATGTAAAGCATGAATAAAGTCTCTGATGAAATTATTAAAATTATCTCAATTTCAGTTATAGTTTTAGAATTTTGACTTGATGAATATAAAAGGAGTATTTTTTTAAATATTATATCATGCTGTTATTGTTATGGAAGAGCTACGTTTATTGCTTTGTTGCCTATTCTGTGGTTTCTGTCCGCATTTTTTGTTTTTAGTCACTTTAATTTCATGTCATTTGATTGGCAGGCATTGTTTATGCTCTTCATCCTGGCCTACATCCACATTGCCTTCTCACGCTCTCCAATCAACTGCCTGGAGCACGTGCGGGAGAAATGGCCCCGTGATGGCATCTTGCGTGTGGAGATCCAGCGCAACTCCAGCCGCGCGCCCATCTTTCTGCAGTTCTACGAGACGGAGGGAATCCAGGGCCTCGTGAAAGAACCAGAGGAAGACGGAAGTGAAACCAGACACCCAATGGTGCCCACAGACGCTGAAGAGGAGGAAGAGATGACCATGGAGATGTTTGACAACAGCACAGTACGGGTGAGTTTATTACCAGGGACAGGGGAAAAAAAGAGGATAGGAAGCCAGGCATAATTCATATAAAAATTGCTAATTGTTATTTATGTACTCATTCTCATATTGTCCCAAAAACATAGGCTGTTAACACGTCAAATCAATAAACAACAAATACAGTCTGGTCCTCACACAAGTTCTTTGAATTTATGGTGCTTTTTTAAATGTTCTTTTAAACTTCACAGATCTCTATGAACTGCCTTTGTATAGAAAAGAGATGCATAAATGTTCTTGAAAAATATTTTTTTTGTGTGTGCTCCTTTCCACTCTTTTCTATACAGTTATATCGAATTAATGTGAAAATAGTGGAATATTATGCAGCTGCCCAACAGTAAATCAATATTTCTAATATTTGTTAATTTAAATAATCATATTTGTATTAATTTATGCTAATAGTATTCTAATAGTATAGTATTGTATTCTAACTGCTATTACTACTGCTACAACTAAGTTTCTTATTAGAGTTCATTATACAAAGTATAAATTATATGGAATATATTTGTTAGAATTTAAATCTAGAATTATTATTAATATTAAATTTCAGTCTGGCCTCAGGGAAGTTAGGTTTTTATGAGGGTTATGGAAACATGTTAAAGTGTTTTTTTTCTTTTGTGGGGGTTGCTACTAGTAAAAAAAATTGAAATCTTTACAAAATGGTCCTCTGGTAATAAAATAATGATAGAATATGTTTTATTGGCATTATTCATGGTTCTCACAGAATCGTCTGAAAGACGGCCCTTTGTCTGGCTGTCTCTCTTCTATCTCCGCTCTCTCATTCTCTCTTCTATCTCGCTCTCTCTCTTCTCCTCCTCCTCTCTCTCTCTCCAACAAACACAAATGCAGTTGGAGACTAGACCATCGGCACGTCTGAAATCAGTCGCTGAGTGGCGGTGTTCCGGGCTCCAGCCTGAATGAAGCCCAGGAATTCTGTCTTCAGCCCAGGCCCCCCTCTAAAGGTATGGCAGGCGCTGAGGGAGACTGTCTCCGAGATTGAGATGCTAACTCGAGCAGGTAAACATCTCAAATAGCCATCTGGTGCATTCCTCTTCCTTCTCTTCCTCCTTTGTGAATTCATTCCCTGTCCTCCCTCCATCCAGTGCAGCCCTTCTCACTTCCCCGATCAGATTTCCTTTCTGTTCCCAGATTCTTTTATAACCTTGCCCTTCCCAGAGGCCATGTGTGCTGTGTCACAAGACTTCCGAAACCATCACAGTGGCCTGTTGTAAGATAAGATGTCTGAGTGTCCCAGATACTGTAATTTCATACAGTTTGGATTCAAATTCACAGTTTCCAAACTTCACATCTAGATTCAAATAAGTTATTTAAAATGTGTAAGATGATTATTTGCAGGACGGTTTCAGGGTGTCAGTCCCCCAAATTAAAGCTTGAAACCCCAAAATGAGAACATAAACATTACTGTATATGTTTCCGTAAACGTGCGCGCACACACAAATCAATGACAGCATAGTCGCAGTGTATTTTTTTTTTAATACAGAGAAACTTTATAGAACAATTAGTGTGAAATGAAAGCTTTCTAGATTAGTAGAATTTCTAAATTCAGTGAAACATTGTCAGCATTTGTCAGTGTTTGTGTTTGTTTGTGTAGTGTGGCCACAAGAAGAGTATATTGTCGAATATTCTTTGGAATATGGATTCCTACGGCTGTCCCAGGCCACACGGCAGCGACTCAACATCCCTGTTATGGTGGTGACCCTGGGTGAGTACATCACACCCTGCAGGCCATCAACAGAAAACCTGGCCAAAATCCAAAAAAGAATCGAATATTCCATTTTTGCACTATTATATTTTAATATTCTTGAGAATATTCAAAAATTAAAATTGTTATTGTTTACTGATCTTCTTGGTGTTTCAGTCACTTATAACTTTACTTTTGTGTGATAAATATAACGCATCCATTCATTCATTCATAAACAGACCAAAATTGAAGTTGTATGGACTTATTTTAACACACCTAGTAGACTAATAGAATTTGTTGCAGAATATTCTTCAGAAAGTCACCGTTTGTGTTCCATGAAAGAAAACAACGATGAATCGTATTTTAATCATTTAATCAATTTCTGCTTCTTTCGATTTATTAAGCATAATCATCTGTGATATTCTCCCACTGGTTATTTATCCTGAAAACATTTCATCATAATTAGCCGTTCGCTTTATCTTGCATTAGAAACAAGCTTTCATGGTTGTGGTTGCCAGATGCAAATGTTGGAAAATCCTCACCAGATTTTTCTTTAATGGATGCTCTTCCTGTCCCATGGTTTCCTTATCGTCCCAACCCTGGCAGCCTGTGCATGCGCCTCCTCTCTAAGACGAAGAAAAGCTGGATTATGACTTAAAACATCAGCAACATGTAATTTAGAGTTTTTAATGATCTCTAATTTGAGGACTTCTGCCAAATAAAGTGCTATACTCCCAGTACCGGTTTCTTTCACACAGTCCTTTTGCTTGCCACTAATCTGCAAGCAAAAAAAAAAAAAAAAAAAAAAAAAAATCATAACGATTGACGTTTTCCTTGATTTGTTTCTTCTGTGAAAGGCAAGTAATTCTGATATAATGTAAAAATAATAATAATAAATTAGTTGAAAATGATTGTGCAGTTCTATAAGAAAGTCATAAAGGTTTGAATGACATGAGAGTGAGTTAAATATATTTTTTTTTATGAACTCTTCCTCAAAAAGAAGACTTTGTTTTTTTTAAAAGGGAAAGCATAAAGTTGTAGTTCATCTCTCTCGGCCTGTGTTCAGACCCCATGAAGGATCAGTGCTTTGGAGACGGTTTCAGTCGCTTCCTCCTGGATGAATGCCTGGGCTATGACGATATCCTGATGTCCAGTGTGAAGGCTTTAGCAGAGAACGAGGAAAACAAAGGTAAATTAAGGAGTTTTCTTCCTCTCCTTAAGAATGTTTTTTTCTGATAATGCTTCACAACTATGAGTGAGTTGGGTATTTTGTTTGTTTTTATGGTTTCTGCACGGATGTGGTCCCCTCTGGTGACCACTACCGTTTTTGTCCGTAGTGGACTGGCTCCCGTACCCCTCCTACCCTGGCACCTTTGTTAACTCCTGGTTATCTCTTTGATTTTCAGTTTTTGAGCATTTTGGTAATCAGTGTTCACCCAGTATGAAACCTGATCTTTTACTCCTTTCCAATGACCTTTTGTTCAAATGGAACACAAGGTGAAAATGTTACAGTGTTCTAATCTCTTTTCCACCCAATTACAATGAGTGGTGACTAGAGCTTTCAAACTGAAAATGGAAAAATGGTTTAAAATCACTTTAAATTATTCTAAACACAGCCTATGCACTATATTCTGAATACTCTGAGGTCATATGATAGCTTTGAGTGATAAACAGACTGATATTGAAGCCATCACTTAATAATCTGCCCCATTAGCAAGGTGTTAACAGCTGTACCAAATCATTGAGTCAATCAGTTAAATTTGGGGTAAAAAAAGTCTGATTTTGTAAACGTATCTTTCAGATTTGGTGAGCTGAATGAACGGATTCTCTGAAAAGATCTGACTCAGAATGATTCATTCACTTGCAGTAAATGACGACATTTTGAGATTTATCATTCAGTTAAATTATATTAAAAAAGTGACCAGAATATTCTTCAGAAATTGACCTATTGGGTTTCATTAAAGAAAGAAAGTCATACAAGTGAGCAAGTGATGACACCACTATAATTTTTGGGTGAACTGGTCCTTGCTGAATCACATGGAAATTCTTCATATTTTCTCTCTCAGACTCTGTCAGTGTCCATGCTGCTGCGGTACTCGCACCACCAGATTTTCGTCTTTATAGGTAAGTTCCCATCAGCCTCTTGGGTCTTTAACACTGTGAATAACCGATATGATCATGTTCCACGATCAAGTCTATAACACATTAAAAAGCCATTCTTTTTAACAAGACTTATCTCTCTGATGTTCGCTTTTTTTCTCAGTGGACCTTCTCCAGATGTTGGAGATGAATATGACCATTGCCTTCCCTGCCGCTCCTCTCCTCACTGTCATCCTGGCTCTTGTAGGTAGGTAGAGCTCACTGCTGGGAGTTTTAAAGAGATGTTCTCATGTCTTTATTAGTCTCCTTTCAACTTGATGCCTGATCTTTTATTTTGTTGACTTCATATATCACATAAAAAATGTCTTATTAATATGTTTTATGAAAGTCGTGTGACTGTAAATACCCTCTTTTTGATCCTGTCTGCAGGGATGGAGGCCATCATGTCTGAGTTTTTCAATGACACAACGACTGCCTTCTACATAATCCTCATTGTTTGGTTGGCGGACCAATACGATGCCATCTGCTGCCACACCAATACAAGCAAGCGCCACTGGCTCAGGTATGTAATCACATCGGCACAGGTAAATGCCAGTGGTTCAGATTCCTCTACTGCTGTTTTACATTCACTTCACGTTTGCATTTATGTATTTGACAGCCGCTTTTGTCCAAAGCTACTTCATTCAAGGTATACGTGTTATCAATTCATGCATTCCCTGGTAAATCAAACCTTGGCCTATGCATTGCTAGTGCCATGCTCTACAGTTTGAGCTACAGGAAAGCTGCAGAACAAAAGTTTAACAGTTTGTTCTGAATGTATCTAATCACGATCTCAAATTTTAGCTTGAATAGTTTCACACAGACTAGAACCATTGTTTCGATAACTATGATATTATGATATCTTGAAATGAATCTGCCTCTCCAATATATCTCCAACATTCGCATATAGTTGTCACAATTTTGCCCCCTAGAGGAATTCACACAGAACTTTCAAAACTGGTCATGAAGCAGCCATTAGCGCTTATTCACTGTGGTTGTATGAATGAATAATAAATGTGTAAATATATCCAAACTAAGCAAAATGACAGCCAGTATGTTTGAAACAAAAACATAGTACTTCACGGGCCTAATCAACGTATGATATCCTATTAAAATAATTAATTCTTACACAATTATTTTTAACGGCCCATTTTTAAGAATTTGTTTAGATAATCTTAGTAGAAAAATAGTGGTTTTATTCCCTTTCTTTACTTGTCCTCATAGTTTTGGGTTTAGGAATTAACAAACATTGGTCAGGTTGGTTCGCATTAGTGTTTTAGCTGCAGATTTTCAAAATATTAATTGTATCCAGCCATGGTTTAATTCTGTTTCTTTTGTCATTTCTTGGTGTAATGCGGGGTTGGCTTTAGTTGTGTGTGTGGTGTGTCTATTCAACAGCCTAATTAAAAAGTGAAAATTAAGCGGAAGTCATAGTGTATATATTAACTGTGTCTCAAAACATAGTGTGCTGCCTACCTAGACAGCATCATAGGTAAACGCCTTTTAGCAAAGCTAAAAAGTGAGCTTGTTTTGGTAAATTGTTTCACAAAATGGTCTGAATGCATAATTGGCAAATCAATCTGAATTGTTTTTAAAAAAACATTTTCAGTAGTCATTGATCAAAAAGAATTGTAGCCAAATGCTTTTTTTTAAAGCTTTGAGTACTATGTTGTTAGCATCTCATTAACGTCACTTTCTTTTGGAAACATTTTGGGGTACTCGGGAGCACTTTGTGTGGCTTACTGAAATTGCTTCCTGTTGAATCAGTCACTTATGAGGTTCCATGTCAATGTGAGCTCCCTATGTAGAGAATGGACAGTAAGGCAGCTCACTAGGGTTGTTTTGGTGGTTAATGCCACGGTATCGATTATCGCATCTAAAAGATCTCTTGTGCTGTTTTTCAGATTCTTTTATCTGTATCACTTTGCCTTCTATGCGTATCATTACCGCTTTAACGGCCAGTACAGCAGTTTGGCTTTGGTCACTTCCTGGCTCTTCATTCAGGTATCTTATTTCAGCTTTTTTCAGTGTAACCGGGGAATCTGTGGAGTTGCATAGAATTGTTTGTAGCTCATGAGCCTTTTCGTTTTTGTCTTGCGCAGCACTCAATGATCTATTTTTTCCATCACTACGAGCTGCCGGCCATCCTGCAGCAGATCCGGATCCAGGAGATGCTGCTTCAGAACCAGCAGGTGGGTCAAGGAAACCAGACTGCATTGCAGGACAATCTCAACAACAACACTAGCAGCACTGCGCATGCTGGCCAAGCTAATGCAGCCGCTAACGCGAACACTAACGGCCAGGACCGGCAAGCCGCTCAGGACCAACCTCAGCTCCAAACCCACAATGGCTTGGTGGTAAATACTGGTCTGTCCATCGACCCATCAAACTCCGACCTCGACTGGATGGCTGAGATCGCCATTGGCCCGGATATCCTGTCAGTTTCACACTTGAGTGACTCGCTTTTGGAGCCGGGAGGGATCCAGGAACCAACGTCGTCCAGCGCAGGGGTAACGGAGCTGCATGGCCCGAGCACAGCAGGAGAGAACCAAGTCGGAAACATTAGCGTGGCAAGTGTTCCTCCGGGACGGGGTTGTGCTCATGGTCTGGGTCCCCCTGGAGATGGAGGAGGGCAGACAGAATCTGAAACTTCCTCCCCAGTGACCTCACACACAGACTGCAGAGTTGCAGAAACGCTTAAAGGCACCACGGACTGGGAAGGCCAGACGGAGAACAAAAGCAAGAGCTCGGACTCCCACTCGGCCCCAGCTTGAGTCGCGCACCCCCATTCGGAACGAATGAATTCACGCTCTACAGTCACCACCCCTCTCTGTAAAATTAATCCAGAAGGCCTCAGAGGAAAACCGTGATGGGGCTTTTTATGTAATTACTTCCTGGAACCTCCAACATAAACATTAAGGAGGGCCCGAAGCAGACTGCCGCTGTCTATCCCAGTCGTAAGAGTACATTTCCGTATGGGATGTCCAAATGATGCCAATGTGTCAGGGTGTGATCAATTGGAAGTCCTTTTACTGTTTTTTTTTTTTTTTTTTTTAAAGGTTGAAACTTTTAATACAGGGGTATTCATTTCAATGTGATATCGCTCAATACTGGTACTTTTCGTTGCTCCGTGAGTAAATGGAGTTGCAGGTATCAGCGGACTGCACGGGCGGCAATCTTCAAATATGAATACACATTGTACTTTGCACAACTTGTGCTAGGATTGTTTCGGCTTTCTTTCCATTCCTCTAATGATATAACAAGCAGTGAAAATTCATTTAGTCACAATAAATTGTTTTGGTCCCTACTATGTTTGTTCACTACAGCGAGCCACCAAAATGTCCCTTATGCGATTTGAAGTCTAGCTCATGACTTGCCATTGCGTTCAGGTTTGGTATTGTCATATGTGTGGAGCAGTTTGACTCCTGAATCCGATGCTATTGCTGGTCAGAGTGCTTTGATGTAGTTTATTGGCGAGTCTGCTAGTCAAAAGAAGTGGACGGTGACGTCAGAGCACCATTATACTCCGATTAAGTCCTCCTTCCATATGATCCTCATGGAAAGCTCTGTCATGGGGTCATTTCTGTGCTTTCTAATCTTCATCAAGAGACGTTAGTTTAGACGGATGTTGTCTTTTGCACAAACTCATCAGCGAGTCGTTGGTTTTTCTTCAGGTGAAGTCTGGCTTTGAGAGAGCGAGTGGATAGATTATTGCCTTATGCTTCTAAAACTGAACATTAACCTTGTATTTCCGTCTTTGGCCATGTACATTGGGGTCGATAGCCTTACCAGAGGCTTCAAAGCCAGTAGAGAAAATAGCAACTGAAGCAGGAATGAACATGTTACTTTAGCAGACTTTATTATTTTTTTTTAAACAGCCGTAAGCAGTGAAGGTCAGACTTTGCTCACAGCATTGCAGCCCATCAGCTGAAGTCACTGATCCGGAAATCTGTTGTCTTTACATATTCTGCTTTTGTAGAGGTTTCTCCATATGTTTGACTTGGGATGATCGGTGGGTGTCTAATAACAGTACAGACTTGTTGATCTTCATGACCATGTGTAAAAACGCACCGCAAACTAAGAGAACAAAGGAAACTGTTGTGACTGTGGATGGGGAGGGTCATTTAAAGGCTATGCAACATGGCAAGTAAAAGCCAGGCTCTGGATTTTTTTTCTTTTCTTTAATTATTCAAATTGTGCAATATTTTGTAAGGCTCAGATCCATAAAGGATTCCAGGTCTGAAAGATTGATTTATTGTTTCATGATCAGTTCCTCAATATTATTATTTTTCTGTGCCTATTTGCCATTGTCAGAGGAAACGGATGACTGTAGTGTTTAGATGCATTGTGTAGGATGTCTAGACAGAAACTGAAAAGAATAATTCTCAGTTCTGTGATATTCTGTCATTCAAATGTATTTAACTGTAATGTTTAAAAACTGCATAAAGAGATGAAATTAATTTCCACTTAGAATGTTTTGGTTGTGGTTATTTCATCTTTCTGTGGCCTGTTTCACAAAGCTAGTTCAATAAACTCGGCGTTTCATAGTAGGTTTAGAGTTGACAAAACCAAACACATCCAACCTACTTTAGATCAGATGAAACTCTGTATAAACTTTTTCTCTGGGTTTTAGCAGTTTTATCCTTAACTCCCTGGAGCATGTGCAACCTGACCCTGGAGCCTCCCCCTTTTTTTTGAATTTTTCCTTCTCACACAGAGTACAACCCACTTGCCCTGCGGAAGATTTAAGAGAGTTATTGAAATCAGACTGAATTTCAACACCTTTACAAGGTAGAAAAAATTTCTGCTGCCATGAAAGTTTGAGAAGGCAGATGAAAAAACATGACTATATTAATGCAAGTGAATCAACTATTCAATTATTTAAATGGTTTAACAGAGAGCTTAAAACATGCAAGCTTAGCCATTTTAAAAGTATTATATATTCTAAAGCTTATATATATATAGGGCAAGGCACATTCCATGAATAGGGTACAGTTTACTTGTTTAAGCACTTCCAGTGGTAATATTTTTGATATCACAATACACTGTAAAAAGTAATGAGTTGAACTTACTAGGAAAACCTGTGGAAACTGATTGCCTAAAATTTCTCAAGCAAAATAGTTGATCATTTTTTGAGTTAATAAAACTTACTGTAACTTCGTATAGGTAACTCGTGTATATGTATAGGTTACCAGAAAAACGTGTGGAGTGGTTGGTAACTCAATTTTGACAAGTTTCAGACACCGTAAGAGATTTAGTTATCTTAGGTGGCACAGAACTCAACAAACAGTTCTCTTAACACGTCGGCTTTTGGTTTCCACTTATAGACAAATGTGTTGTAAACTGGATTTTGCCTTCATGTTCTCAAGTATCTGTCTGAAACGTAAAGTTGGTTTTAATACAAGACGAAGCAGATGTTAGCACAAACAAGTAGGGCAATTTATTTGTTTAATAAAACAATGTGTCTTCAATCACATTACTTTTTAGGCATGCTTTTATCAAATTCAACAATTTACAACCGCAAAGAAAAATTGCACTACCCTGCCCCAGGAATAACTAAAAAAGAAACAAAAACCTCAACCATTCCCTTTTTGACACTTGTAAATCTAGATTTTACAATTTTTCTAGAATGACCCGTTTCTAAATTAAATAATGTCATCCATGCACAATTACACTGAAAAAATGCTCCATCACGCCACAATTGCATCTTTTCCCTACATCAAAGGGTTTTCATAGAATGCATTCTAGGTTCAGCCGCATTGAAATGAAATCAAGGTCTCCTTCAATACTGGGATCTACTAATTTCCTAGCATAAAATAGTCCCCAAAGAGCATGCATGATTTCTTGGTGAGGATTGTCCAGATCATCCAATACAATTTTGGTACCTTCCAAAATGATTGCAGTTAGATTTGGTCATTAAAGGCAGTGAGTTTAGGTATGGCTCTATAGTATCCTAAGCCTCCAGGATGCACGGTCAATATCCGCCTGACATCTCTTCTCCAGTGCATAGTCCTAGACCAGAGTACAATATGACAAAAATAATTAATTATATTTTAATAAGTAAATATTCAGGGTAACAGTGGCAAACACATTAATATCTGTTGGTCTTATTGTTTTGAAAAGTGTTTTAAAAAAACTGCATTTTGGTTCAATACTGACATATATATTCTTTTGTGTGATTTCTAAAGACTGACTAGAAAACCATGATCAAGAGAGCACACTCATAGGCAATGTCTTAAACGAGTGGTTTTCACATCTCTATCACTCATATATTAGACTCTTTGTTTTTGTTCTCTTGCTTATCTGATTTCTTTATTTCTTTCAAACCTCCTTTTTTATTTTTATATTTCTTCTTTTATATTCCTTCCTTTCTGACTTCTTTCCTCTCTGTGTTGTTTCCTTTACTCTTCCTTCATCTAAACTGTCAGACTCCTTGTTACCTAATTTCTATCTTCTTTCTTCACATTATTTTTCTTACTCTTTAAAAAGAGTTCACCCAAAAATGAAATGATGTCATGCTTCGTGGACCCCTCGGGAACGGATGTACTTTCCTTTCTGGTCCTTGACGTGGTAGTTTGTTTGCTGTCCCTAGCAGAAAAGCTCTTGGATTCATCAGAATATCTTAAATTGTGTTTCCGAAAGACCAAAGGTCTTATAGTTGTTGGAACGACCCCCATATGGTGATGGAAATTAATGAACAAATTGTCCAGTCTTGAGTGAACTAACCCTTTTTAAGTATTTTTTTCTCTTCTTTCCAACTCTGTTCTTTTATTATACAGTCCCTTTCCTTTTTTCCTTAGAAGTTTTTTTTTCTTCACTTTTTTTTTTATTCCTTTCTATCTTATATTGTTTCTTTGTCCTGATTTTTTTCTTGCCAGGTCTCAAGAACTGTCTGCATTACACTAAATAACCAGAATATAACAAAATTACTTACAAAACATGTCTTGAAAAATCAGTAAGGTCCTTTTCAAGGAAGAATGGAAGGCCATGGAGAACTGCTGTTCATAGCCCACTGATGTCAGATGTCTCTACAATTATTAAAAAAAAATATTTAATATCACTCAAAGCACAATCATTCAGCATAACATATAATGCATGCCTACTTACTGTGCAGGGTTTTCACAAAAACTGCAAATTTATGATGTTTTCATTATGTGCCCCTATGTGAATAAGCATATACTATTGTGGAAACATGGAATTGTAGACTGTTTCATATTCCCTCAGCTTTTCCCATATGTTAATAAGTTTTTTTCAGCAGTTGAACTAATCTTTTCACTCAACAACAAGTTAACTTCCCCCTTCCACCTTCATGAGTTTTTAATCCCCCAACAAGACACATATACATTGAAAAAGAAATGGTAATAAATTAAGGCTGGCCATTGACGCCAGTTAAAAACTATTTTAAATGGAAGTTTTCTACTCCAAATGATTTTCTGAAATATAAACATTTAAAAGGTGGTTGTGATAACTTGTTTTCATGACATTTGTTCAATCATTAAATGCTGAAAAACGGATTACATAAAACATAATAAATTTCATTAAGTTGTACTGTATAGTTCAACATACTTTATGATGCTTACTCAAATTTATTTCATGTTATAACTAGCAGTAAATAGGAAGATCGATGCTTGTAATCTAGCTTGTAAACCACTGGCTAGCTAGTACTCTAACTGACGGTTACAGTAATGCTCGTCAGTAAAAACTAATAAAAATCTGCTTTTTCTTTTCCTCAAAAACTATAGCACGCACTGTGACAATATAGTTTATAAGTAGATCATCAAAAACTTGCCTAATTTTGCGGCCACATTTCAAACACGATCTGAATCTGAAGTTCAGTTCGTTGTCTTCTTCTGTTGATGTTTTGTTTAAACCAACCTTCCGCCACCTACTGGTCTAGAGTTATTACGGCACATAGTAGATGGGGAAAATTGTTTATATATATATATATATATATACAGGTGCATCTCAATAATTTAGAATGTCTTGGAAAAGTTCATTTATTTCAGTATTCAACTCAAATTGTGAAACTCGTGTATTAAATAATTTCAATGTGATAATAATTTTTTTTTTTTTTATGTCGTTCTCCATCACCTGTACAATTTTCCATTGCAGGGGCCCAACACATTGAAGAAATAAATAGGAAGTTGCAGAGCAACATTATGGTTTTTTTGTCATATGCTGCAATTACCAAAATCCAGTAAATATATGAAGTTATTAATATAAATATGATGATTGTGAAATGCTCTACTGGATTATGAGGCAGCAACAGCTTGTGGGCAAGCCAAAAAGCTGAAATCTTACTGTTATTTGACAGCTTGAAAAAAAAAAAGATTCAGAACCTTATCTGTAAAAAAAAAATAAAAAATACCTTAACCATTTCAAATTGTATTCACTCTAAAACTGTATGCATTGTTTTTGCACCAGACAATGGAAACATACCTTTAATTCAACAAACTAGATGCTCTTAAGTACTGTTTACCTAAGTTGTTTAGTTTAACTATTGCATCCCCTGAAAGTTCACATAACACAGTGTAAATTCAAGTAAAATTCAACAAATTTTGTAAAAATCCTGTTTAGTTTACTCTCGGTTTTCTTAAGTAAGATTCAGTGATTACTTTTTTACAATAATTTTTGACAAGGCTTTTCCCGTTAATGCAGCACATTTATCACTTCTTCCACAACAATAGGGAGAAGACAGTAATTTTTAATATTAGTGTATACCATATTTAAGCGTTTTACCAATGTGTTTTGTTTAAACTCAATCAAGGTTATTGTAAGACAACTTGAAAACAATTTAATCTATGGCTACATTTTTATAATTTTAAGATAAATTTGCACCCTGTCACCTCTTTTTGTGTGGTAATTTTAATAATATATATATAGAAAAAAAAAAAATAATATATATCTATATTTTATTACACCTAAAGTAACATCACTGTCAACATCTGCTTAAAGTGAATATTCTAAATGTTTGCCACCAGCATATATCATATAATTACATGCTTTATAATTAACTGCAGTATTCTCTTTCTTACTGTGCCTGTGCAACCAGCAAACGTTTTGTGGTTCACCACTGGGACTAATAAAATTAAGCATTATGTTTATAAGCACTAAAAATAAGCATTATGTTTAATATTACTCTGAGCTGAAAGTTTTCAAGTAAGATTCCAATTTTATGACAAGATCACATTTATTTCTTGAACATCAAACTTAATTCAAACAGACAACCATATGATTTTATGGAGGGGGAAAAGGTCAATAACAGTAGCAATTTTGAGATCAGAATGAACCAAGCTATAAAATCAATACCAAAGTAGCAAAGTCAATGTTCTATTCTACCTTTGACTCCATGACGAGGCCTCGGGTGCAGCAGGNAATAGTATTGCAATTTAAAACAACTGTTGTCTAATGTAATTTGAAAAAAAATGTAATTTATTTCTGTGATGTAAAAGCTGAAGTCTTCAGCATCATTACTCCAGTTTTCAGTATCACACGATCCTTCAGAAATCACTCTACTTACCAAGGATATTTTAAATTGCAATACATATTATCTGTTTTCATGGCATTTTTTTTTTCTCGATTTTAAAATCTTAATTATTCCAAACTTTTTATCTGTAGTGCATATTGTTTTTATATTGAAGTCAGTTTAATTTTGCACAAACCAAAACGTCATCGCAGTTGAAGAGTGCTTCATGGCAAGAGTAGTTGTTGATTCCCCCATTAAACGGCCAGAGAGTCTTATTGTGTTTTTGATTTCTTGTTTACTACCCCACCCCCCCCCCTTATTTTTTCCCGGCCTACATTTTGGCATTGACGATTTTTGCATTGAATCATAGTTTGTGGTGTTATGTTTCATCTCACAGTCAGTTGGTTTGGTTCATGGCATAGAAGTCTTTGTTGAAGGAATTTTTTATTTGTTTTGAAATCCATCTATCTATGGACAAACAACAAAACAACACACCCAAAAAAAAAAAAAAAAAAAACCAAAAAAAAACAAACAAAAAATGGTAAAAAAAAAAAAAAAATAATTGGGGCAACAAAAAAAAAACGAAGGGAAAAAAACAAAAAGAAAAAAAAGAAAAAAAAAACAAAAAAGAAAAAAAAGAAAAAAAAAAAACAAAGAAAAATTACTTTCCCGTGGAAAATCAAGGTCCAATGGAATGTGTGAGGTCAGTTGTGCTCTTGCGAGTGGAGGGGTTAAACCGTCATTTTTTTGTTTTTAAAGGTCAGTTCTTGTGATCCTGGCAAACACACACACACACACACAGATACGGCAGAAGGAGAAGCGACGAGAACGTTTTGTGCAGCCTACTAAGTCCTCCTAGATCCATTCGATGAATGTACCGTACAGTGCGTTTGTTGCTTTTGTGTTGTTGTGTCAATATAAATACACTGGAACTGAAACTAACCCAGCAGAGTAGGATTAATTAAATAAATACACTCTCGGGATTTTAGCGCTAATATAGGATGACTATCATGTGGGATTGGCAAACACGCCCCCAGGCCACCAGAGCCGAGAAGCTACATTCCACCCCAACTCAATAGGAAAAAAAAAACACAAAAACAAAACATTTACTGTGCTTTTAAGAAAATATGCTGTTTGTGCCTCTCATATAGTGGATTTAAGGCAAGTTGTTTCAAGTTTTGGCCCCAGAATTCATTAGGGGACTTAATTTTGAAAATTATCTTTTCATGATCTGTTAAAAATTGACATTTTTTTTTTTTAAATAAACAAAAATAATGATATGGAATACATGCAAGATTAATTTAGTTCTTGTTTGACAGGACCGTATCTAAGCATTCGTTACATCAAATCATTATACCTGCGAGCAAAAATAACCTTCCCAAGTACATGCAACAAAATTACAGTCAGTTTAAATCTGCTAATGAGGGTCAGATATTATAAATATATAAAAACTTAATTCAAAGGGGAAAAAAGGGGAAAATAAGGTAATTTTTCTTACCCTATTATAGGTTTTTTCCCGTGTTTACCCTTAAATTCACTTCAAGGGATTGTTGCCACCCAAAAAATGATAATTACCCCCATGATCAATGATTGTCTTACTCTCAAGCATCTAGGGTATATGAAATTTCTTATTTCAGACGAATCACATCGGAGGAACAGTTAGTGTATTAACAAAAGTCCTAGCTCTTCCAAGTTTAATGGGAAAGTGAATCCAGGCAGTGAATTGGTGGGTCGAGATTTTTAAAGCCCAAAAGCAAAAAGTCGCTCCACCGAGTCGGGGCTCCGGGGGGTTAATTAAAGGCCTTCTGGAGCCAAAACGATACATTGTGTAAGAAAAATTTTCATATTTAAAACTTTATAAACCGTCATCTTTAGCTTCCACTAACTGTCGTACGCGCGTTCACGAGCGGCGAGTTGGGTTCCAGCGGAAGACGTCTGTGTTAGCGTAAACTCTGGTGAGAAGTGATTAGAAGTGCTGGCCGCGGAAAATTAAAAAGCGCAACGGAGATTAGAGAGGAGAGCAAAATAAACCACGGTCTCATATTAAAAAAAGTACAAAACAAGGTTTTATAAGGAAAAGAAAAAATTGTTATCTCGCCGGCAGCCGGATTTTCGTATAAGCCGGAGGAGAAGCGGAGACTGGGAAAGAGGAGCGAGGAGGGAGACTGGGGAAGGTTTTTTTTGCTTTGCTGTAAAGAGGGGGAGGGGTGGGTGTGTGGGTGATTATGGGAAAAAATATCTTTATCACCCTTTTTTTTTTTCAGGAGGGGAAAATACGACTCACGATTTTACATTTTAAACCAGATTTGTTTGTGATGTGGTTTTATATTTGCCAAATTGCCTGAGCAGTACAGCAAACTAATTTCTATTTTAAAAACCACCGATTATAAGGGAAAAAAATATAAAAAACGAAAAAAAAAAAATGGCAGTATTTGGCCAAAGAGCGCAAAAAAAAAAGGACATTATTGATCTGTTTTACAAAAATAGAAACAACAAAAGAAAGATACATATTACCAATACACATAATATACAAATAAAACAAACAGTGATTTATGTTTCAGGTACAGCAGGTGTATTTAGCACAGTGGTGGACGAAGTACACAAATCAAATACTTGAGTAAAAGTACAGATACGTATAATAAAATATTACTCCAGTAAAAGTACTCAGTTTTCAATTTTACTCGAGTGAAAGTACAAAAGTACTCGATTTTTTATATACTTAAGTAAAAAAGTACTGATAGAAAGATTTATTTTGCAATTTTATATAGGCTACTTCTATCATTTAATTTTATATTGGCATATATTTTTTTATAATCCTACTGCTCAAAATACCTGGGATTTCCCAACATAACCAATAATGAATTAATGAATATAATAAGGAAAATATAATTAGGTTTTCATAATGATTTTTTTCTTCTCAAACTTGGTCTGTGGTGTAAAAACACCCCTGGCCAAATGCCCCAGAGGGCATCACTACCCACTTTAATAATTACTGTAGTTACCATGTTCTGAACATCACATCCTTAATTTTTCCCTCAGATGTAATCTATCTATGTGGTTGAATAAAAATATTTGGACTTTTTTTTTTTTTTAATTACCTCAATTTAGCTCCAGCAAGCTCGTTAGCTAGACAGTTAGCATTAGTTAACATTATTGACTTATTTTCAGCATGTTATGAATAAACATTTGTCTACTCGGCTAGTTGATCAATATACATAGTAACTTAGGCTATGTGTGCAGACAAACAATATAAAAACAGACGTCAAATAGGGCTAAATGCATAGCATTTTTGTAAAACCGCTAACGTTACAGCAGCTGGGAAGATGAACGTGCATGAGTTATTTGATTTGATCTGTGTTATTTTAATGTTTTTGTGCCTAAAACATAGAGACTCTGATGTTAGTGTGTCTGCATTCAAGCATTTCAGTGGGCTTTAATAGATCACCCTTTACAGCAGATTTATTTCACAAACAACTGACAGTTTTGACCTTAATATGATTTTCAGTTACAATAATTAGTACTAAAATTCGACATTAGGAACTTACTTTTAACAGCATCAAACGATCCCGGTTGGTAGTACTTGTTGATTCAGTTCACTGAGACTCACACTACCGGATCATTTGAACAGTGAGTGTGACTCGAGACAGTTGCAATCGGGATTTTTTCCCAATTTTTTTTTTCCCCCCATTCGAGGAGGTACGTTGGTGCGCTTGTGAACAGATTTAAAGTTCTTGAAAAGAATCAGTCGTTCTTGAATCAGACACGGTCTTCGCGTCTCGGGAATGGCACCAGTGATTATTATAAGAGTAACGAAATGCTTTTCTGAAATGCTAGGTGAAGTAAAAGTACGCGTTGCTTGGCATGGTAGTGATTGTAGTGAAGTAAAAGTAAAAGTTACACAAAATTAAACTAATCCAGTAAAGTACAGATACTTGAAAAATTTAGTACAGTACAGTAACGAAGTAAAACTACTCCGTTACTGTCCACCACTGATTTCGCATTTAAAGAAATTGAACTTAACATGTATAAAATAAAACACTATATACACTTCACTGTGTAAATTATACATTGATTCTTATTAAAGTAACTGTATTAAAGTTCTTCAGTCAAGACCTGTGAGTGATTTTTCTCTTTGCGTTTTGTTGTTTTATTAACATTAAAAGAATAGTTCAACAAAAAATGAAAATTCTGAGAGAAAAAAAATTCATTTACTCACTCTCAAGTTGTTTTTTAAACCTGAATGAGTTTCTTTCTCCTGTTGAACATAAAAGAAGATACTTTGAAGAATGTGGGTAACCAAACAGTAGCTGGTTCACACTGTCTCTGTCTTTATTCGTTCTACATAAAAGTCAATTGGGGACCAGCAACTGTTTGGTTACCCACATTCTTTAAAATATCTATGTTTTAGTGTGTGTGTGTGTGTGTGTGTGTGTCGCACCAAGAAAGAAATTTAATACAGGTGTTGGCGGACAAATGAGAGGATTAAAGAATGACCACATTTCCTTTTGAGTGAACTACTCCTTACTGACAAGCGGAGCATTTTAGTACTATTAGTCTGCTGTTCACTGTAAGACCTGAAAGAATCTAATATCCAGGCATTGCATCGTTTTCTCTCAACTGCTTACTTTCACTGTAGACATAATCAACTGTGTTTATATTTAAACCTTTTGTGTTTTTGACCGTATTAGCACAATCAGATGCGAAAGATAACTTAGTCCAGAAATCAGGCGCTGTTTTGCAGGGCTTTTAGTGTGCCGCGCTTCAGGTTACGAGCTCAGGAACAAGCGCTTTTCAGCACGCCAATGCAATGTTTTAACCGGGCACGCTTGCATGCAAATAATGAATTCCTGTCGTGAATAAGTGCAGTGCCGTGAGTGAAATTTACCGCTTAAGTTAACATTGAGTGGAAATGTATGTGGCGTTGTCCTACAGTATATGAACTGCAAGTGATAGATGTGCGTTGATAGTGCGATACTACGATGTTTCTTGCAAAGGCAAAATCGTTAGATATCGCAACCCCTAGCGGTAAACAAAACTGGTTCTCGCGAGAATAGCATATTTCACAGCGCTCCGCTATTTGGGGGGGGGGGGGCAAACGTCATCCACGTCTCTCGTGGACGTGCTACGACAGTGTAGACTTAAGAGAGATACAGTTTTATAAAGTTTTAAATAAGGATATTTTTCTTACACAAACGCATCGATTCGCTTCGGAAGGCCTTTATTAACCCCCCTGGAGCCGTGTGGAGCACTTTTTTATGATGGATGGACACAGTTTATTGGACTTCTATTGGACTATTGAATATTACCACCCATTCACTGCCATTATAAAGCTTGGAAGAGCCGGGACATTTTTTAATATAACTCTGATTGTATTCGTCTGAAAGAAGAAAGTCATATACACCTAGGCTGGCTTGAGGGGTTGCGCGAGGGAGAGGAGGAGAATCGAGTTCTCCGGTCACAGCTTTCCTGCTCTAATTTGTCTTCCAGCTGCTTTAGTTGAATCTTCATCACTGTCATATGTGGATTCCAGCTGTCATGTGATTGATGAAATGCACCGCTGTGTGTCTATGGGCAGTTTGCTGCCTACAGGTGTGTTCCCACATTAGACTGTGACCTTAACAACGCCTTCGAACACTCATGACCGGACATGCATTCTCATGTAGTGTGTCTTTGCAGTTCAGGGCTCGTGTGTAAGTGAGCGCAGAGACGCAGTGAGATCAATATGAGTGGTCTCTTTATTTTGGAGAGGAATCACAAACATGACTCAGCCTGTTACTGCTGATATCGATGCGGTCTTGAAGAACAAAGATAACATTATCACACAATAAAATACAAACACAGCTACTATCTCTTGCACAAAAGGTTATTCATTATCACAGATGAAGCTCACTTTCACAGTAATCCATGAGGCAGACTAGAAGTGTATTTTTTTCCTCGGTTTGTGGAAGTTGGGAAATATTTAACCTATAATTGTGTCTTTTTTCACACCTCGGGCTGTGTTGCCAATAGTTTGGTGTTGGATGTTTCCTAATGGAAAAAGCATCCTCCTCTATCTGATCTATTTACTTTTAACACATTAGTATATTTTCCCGAGTAAAGAGAAGCATCTTCGGATCATACGCACACTCAATAATGCTATGAAGCAAGCAGATTTACAGTATTAAACATGAAATAAACAGTGTCAGTGTCAGTTTCAATTAGAATTACAACTTCAGTTTTACTATGAAGCCGTCTATAAGTACCTTATGTTTTTAGTCATGAATGTTTTTATGGAAGCTTGTTTCCACCATGGAATAAAAAAAATTTAAAACATTTTTTGCGACTTTTTATTTCACAATTCAAAGTTTATATCTCACAGTTCTGACTCTACTTTTTAAAATCACGAGATGTAAGCTCACGAATTCTGACTTTGACAATTCTAAATTTGAAGTTGCATTTGATTGTGTCCTCAGAAAGAATTCGAGGTATAAGAGTTTATCGCAATTTCCGTTTTGTGTTATGTCCCTGGAATACAAATACTAAGATTCAATGTGCCTTTTCTCCACAAAAGTACTTTTTCTGGCAAGTGTGAGTTATATTCATGATTCTGCATTTATATCACACGTCCTGAGTTTATATATTGTAATTCTGAACTTCCTAATTCATAAATGGGAGGGGCACGTCAGACTTGTGAGATAAAAAGTCAAAAATAGCTTTTTAATTTTTTTTTCCTGTGGTGGAAACAAGCTTCTATACATCTGACGTCGACAGACTGAACTGAAGAAATTAGTTGGAGAAGATTTCCATGTCAAAGTAGGCGGCGCTCCAGAGCCACACCTTCTTATTACATAATTGCCATTGACCAATGATAATTTGAGAGTGTTTACCAGCTGAAGCAGTTTTCTGGAAAAGTTGGCTTTGGCAAGCTGTTTCAAACTTTCAAAACAAACTCCAAGCGAGCAGCGCTTTGGCCTGATTTTGTTCAAAATGATCCAGTTCATTCTTCGATTTGTCTTCTAGTATTCAATTATTCTGGTGGCTCGTGTTCGTCCTAATGAAGGTGCTGACAGGTGGTTCCTCCCCATGTGGAGCACTAGAACATCAACACTGCTTATGTAACAGTAACACCATGTAGATCTAATAAAACAGGCGGCTGCGCAACGGATTTTTAAACGCATTTATCATCATATTTCTTATTGTGGTGTTGTAATTTCAGGGATGAAAAAATAATACACATAATTAAAATGCGAGCCACTACTTACGTCTTGCAAGATGTGGGATAAAGCTCCCATTTGATGGACTATGGCATTAAAGCACAGATTTTCTTCGCATTTAGTATTGAAATAGGAAGTTGGGACAATTCAAAGGAAGTCAATGAAATTAGTGGGAGAGACATTCTCGTTCTAGAGAGCACCTGACTCTACAGAATCAGGACATGCCCATGAGTGTCTTCTAAATTTTGTCCATTTTCTTGTAAAATTTTAAAATACACTTTTTCTTAAAAAGTGTTGAAAAATAATAAAAATGCAATTCATACATAAAATGACCTGTGCAATGATAAAAGTTGTACATTTCTGCTTCATTCAGCTGAACTTATACATTTCATTGACATTTATTTATGTATTTGTTAAGTAGCCATGTAATAAATGGGATGCACAGCTTTAAAATAAACATGTTTCTTTATAAATTATGCATTATTTATTTGATGTATCACTTAATAATCGTCATTATCCAACAATGTAAGTGGGATAAAATAGTTATAAAATAAATTTTTTTTATACATTATGCCTTATGTATTTACTGTATCACTGAATAATCTTAATTTCCCAACAATATAACTGTATCTGAAAACATTTAGGTGAAATCTAAATGTAACGTACAACCACACAAATCAAATCAACACAAGCATGGCATGGATAACAACACCATCAAACAGCTCAAATGCATGAGATGGAAAAGTGACACCGCCAACCATGAATTTATTACATGCTTCTAATCCGGTAAAAAGGATTGAACTGATATAGGAATTATGCAAATAAATATTTATTAATTTGTTAATATTAAATCCAAATGATCCAGTTCTGTTTTGGGCCACCTCTGAAGATTTCTTGCACTATACACCATTGTTCATTTTTCTTTTCACATTCAATTAGACTGAATCCTGCTCACCTCTGTAACAACAAAGACTCTCTTTCCGCACGGCACCACCTTGTACCACTTGTCATGCAGCATGTCCATGTAGCCATCTGACTTGTAACGGCTGATGAATTCAGATATGTTGGAGGTGAGCGGTGAGTTCTGGGGCAGTCCGATCCCGTAACCTGAGGGGGGAAATACACCCAGTCAGTCCAATTCATCAAAACACCACCAGAACAAACAGAATGTGCTACAAAGCTTCATTAAACGGCCTGTCTTTGAACAACTAATGGAGTTTCAAATCATTTCTTTCAGTGTTTTATAGGAAGCAATCGTTACTGGCCCACTCAGCTGAAATAATGTGGTGATGAGGGAAACAAATACATGACAACAAGCAAATGCTCACAAATTTCATGTTTTGACAAGCTGAGTCGAAAAATTACACCTGAATCATGCTAACTTACAGGAGTTAGCACAACATGCTACTCTACATCACAGCTTTTCACTAAAAGCCTCTCAAGGTCTGGAAGGTATTATTTTTCTTCCATCTAACTTCCAATTATTCTTTGAAATCTCTAACAAACATGGAAATTAGATTTCAGAAATAAAAGGACATTTTGGAAAACAGTGAATATAATCACAGTTCTTAAAGGGCCAGTTCACCCAAAATGATCCAAAAAATACCCTCTGTTTACTCAACCCTCATGTCGTTACAGATTTGTACAATGACTTATAATAGAAAACTGGATTGCTCACGACGTCATAAAAAATGAAGCCACCGTGTTGGTATTCCATATATATTCTAATAAATTAATAGGAAATCATATTTTAGTGAGAAAACATTTCCCAACGAGTAAGCATTTTTATAGCTGAGGTTTCCCTGTACATTCTTACTATGCATACGTCCTAAGCATGTATTTGCTTAGAGATTATCTGTTTTTTTTGTTTAAAGTCGGGAATTTCCCTTTGTTTTAAAAAAAACTACGTTTATATTCATTACTATAGCGAACATCAGATCGGCGGACGGACAAGACTTCCCAGCATATGTATTACTAATGTCAAAGTGCTCATTCTGAAATCCGAATAAAGATTTTTGCTTATGCACCTTGTACTGTTATTCACTGTGTTTATGTAATTGTGTTGTAATATTGTTTTATTCATACATTAGGCTACCTGCATGGTTCAACTATGAGTTCGTTAACAGCATGCATTTTGAAGCAGTTAATGATTTAAATGTTGGTCAAATTAATAATTAATTCAACAACATCACACCTAATTCCTATGGAATCTATAATTCTATGAAAATGCCATATCATTTGCACAGACTTGAAGCGTCTGAAATAGATGTTGCTCAATCAGGAAATTAAATAAATGCATCATGAAATCTTTCAGAGAAATAATGCTGACTGCGAAACATGCGTAAAAAACGAATCCTGTGCGACTGAAACAAATCGGGTGATTTTAGGCCAAGGTTTTGGCTGTAGGTCAATGGTGCCCTATGTCGGTAGTGAATAGTGCAAAAGTAAAAAATCACAAAATGGAAGAAAATGCTGACAAGTTTTAAATAGAATACCGTTTTAATTTTCAGGGACCTGTTTTTTTTAAGCTGTGTCAGACAGTATGAGTGACTTCATAAATGAAAAAAGATGATGAAGTGAAAAAAGATGATGAAGTGACTACATGTATGATGTAGTAACAAGAGGGGTGTGTCACTCTGGGTCGTCCAATAGGTGAGTTATGATGTGGGCGTCCTTAAGAGTCCTATCATTCATATATCATTTCACAGTCCTGTGTTCCTAGACAGGCATGAATCTTATTCAATCAGCAGATGCGTGGGAGACAAACTGACATAGGAAATTGGATGACAGGCATATGGGAATTAACACAGACAGGAGTCCTGCACGAGCCCAGAGGAGTCTGATTACACTGAACCTCAATTACTGTTTTAGCCCAGATGGCCAACAGTGGGTCAGGCCTGGAAATGGAGAAATTAGCTAAGACAAAATATAGGGAAAAATCAACTATAAGGTACAAATATAATACTTGGTCCAATCGGTGGGCTGTTTTCCCTCCAGCTCTCTGCAGTAAATCTGTCACTCACCAGCCCCCACTGGCCCCTAAGTGGCTGACAGATCACAGATATTCAAATGCTGACATCTACGCATTTCATCACTGCCAAGCTGCAACATACACACACACACACACACACACACACACCCAAAACCACCTTACTACCACTGAGCTTGCATTGTCAGCCTAAACCCGTCTTATATATTAAGCACTTATTAACAAACCAGGCGCTGAAAAAGCACTGCATTGTGTAATTAAATCTTATGAACTGAGTTTATTCACAATAGTCAGAGCTATATGCAATTAACCCCTTGTGAAAAAGAAGTGCACTGAATTGTATGGAATGTGTACGAGAAGCATACTTAAAATATTAAATACACTCGCATCATATTCAAGGTACTGATGTTTGCCTACAAGACAACACTGGCTCTGTACCAAAGTACCTAAACTTGATAGTTCAGACTTATGCGCCCTCCAGAAGCATCCCAAAGAGGCACAGAATCACTCTCACTCTGCCGATCTCAATTCAAGCAGCAGAGGCTTAATCTATTTTCAAAAAATGTCTAAAGACACATCTCTTCGAAAAGCAACTGACAATAATATCGCACTTAATATTCTTTCTATTCACTTTATTTACAATTTACAAACCAAAAAAAAAAAAAACAACAACACCTTGCTATGTGTACTGCTAGACTACTGAGATTTGCAGCACTTGTATATTGTTGCTTCTGTTGGGATGATTGTCTATATTCGTTATTTGTAAGGATAAAAGCATCTGATAAATGATGAAAATGAACTGTACTATTAAAAACGTACTTGGGAAAGATAATATAATATTAATGGAATAAAAGGCTACTTAAGTGTACTTAAAGAGAGTAAACTTTTATAAAAAAAAATAGACTTTCTTAACATACTTAATGTGAGTACACTTTTAAAAAGTGCACTTTTTAATGTTAAACTGAAAGTTTAAATCATTATGTTTTTGACTAACATAAAGCACATGCACTTGTACAAGTGCTTGATTATATTTGAACTGTTGTGTGTTATTCGATATTACATTTAAAGTAAATATATTTTAATTGTAGTAAATTGCAACTTCATAATTACAAACTTGCAATTAAAAAATGTAATTTAATTTAAATGCATGACATACAAGTTTAAATAGAAATTACATTTATTTTAGTTTTCAATAAATGCTTATCAGGACAGCAGAGTGCACGTTTACTATATTTCCAAAGCCAAGACAAAAACAAGTAATTACAAAATTATGCAAAAAGAACTACTTAAGTGGGTCAAAAGCAAAAGTTCAGCTAACTGCATTTAACTTAAACTATAATACATTAACATCCAATTACTGTAAGTGTCCGAAAACATTACATTTCCGCATTTAAGTATATTGTTTTAAAGTATATTACTTTCATAATAAGTTTTTTTTTTTAAGTATGCTAAAGTGTACTTCTTTTTTACAAGGGCTAGCTAGTTTATTTGACAGATTTGTGTTCGTTTAAGAGAAATTAATCAAACAAAGGAAGAGAAATTAATCAAACAATGAAGAAGAGCATTATTACCACTTAGGTTTGGTGTGCAGTATGTTAGTTTATTTCATAAATACCCCATTAACAAGCTTTTTAAGATGAATTTATCAATTGAGTGAAATTGTGAGGTTTATTGCTTAAAACATAGCAATAATAATTATAGTAATAACAGCAATAACATACGATCTAAAAGAAGTAAAACAAGACCAAAATACTGATTAAGAAAATGATGCAGTGTAACTGAAATATAATGTTTAAATATCTTCAGTGCCTCTCTGCAGTCATAAATGCTGAGCAATTTCATGAGTGTGACAAATAATGTTGCACCATTTACGAGCAGAACTGAAGGGCAAGACCTGTCTCTCTAATTACAGCTGATGCATGAGACCATGCTTATTAATGCATTAAAAAAACATGCGTAACATCATCCAGCATGGACACAGAGGTATAATACGAACAGATATGAGACATGAGACAACAGGCATATGGTAATTAACATGACACGAGCGGGGCATGAGCTCTATTAGCCCAGACGCCCAGCTCGGGGTTTGGCCTGGGAAATGAAAATATCACAGATAGGACAACAATTATTTTACCCAACGCTTTCTCTCTCTCCTCCAGCACACCTTTCAGTGCTGCCTTCAGGAAAGATATGTGCCTCCTGTAGGCAGCTCAGGAAAACAGCCCAGGTTTGCATTTAAATTGGCTTCCCCACTAAAATGCATGACAGCAGGACAGATCTCTGCCAAGTTGACTTACTTTTTCTTGACTTGTCAGTTGTGGATTTGTTAATGCATTCTAAAAAATGCAAATGTGAAGTTTGAATATTCTACCCAATTTGTCTCTCTTTTCCTCCCTTTATTCCCCTCAAGCACAGTATCTACCTCCTGACGGCAGTCCAGATTTCTAATGACAGTCATTTTGGTCAGTGAATAACATTTCACAGCAGTTTTCTCAACGTCCAGGGAAAAATCATACAGTATTCTGACCGATCGTCCATAGCTTTTACATATATTTGATCAAATATAAATAGTTTCATATAAAAATCATGAAATGTATTATTTATAAAAGCTGCATTAGATTTGCTATCCATGATAACAATGAACTTGAACAACTCATAATGGACGTAGCACATGCAAAAGCTACATTTTCTATTAACAACAGCAGAAATACTTTATTTTCAGATGTATTTGTCTCCCATGACTCATTTATTTCACAACAGGAAATATCCAATAACAGAGGTGTCACCAAGATAAAGTGAGTAGCATTTGTTTACATTTCGGCATGCCAGTGAATTTTTCAAGGGAGGTGAAGTTGTCTTAAATAACGATAGGAAAAACAATTGTTCATTTAATTAAAATGAGATTAAATGCTTTACAGTTTATATTGTATATTAATACCATATTACTGTTGTATTGTATCCAGGGCCTCAAATGAACACTTGCCAAGCACCAAATGCGAGAAAATTTCAGCATTGCGGAGTAAATGAAACTTACCAAATTTTAATTTTTTTTTATTAATTCTAGCAATGTCAGAGAACGTGATATGGTTTAGTGCAATTATCAAATCGCAAAGACTGCATTATAATTATATTGATATGTAATCTGATGCGCTTTCGTGTTTCAGACTGAAGCGCTGTGATCTTTCCATGGTTCACAGTAAATGCTGCTCCACCCGAATGCTGGGCGTTGATCGCTAAATAACGTTGGCCTTTGAAAAGGCCATGCTCCAAAACATCTTTGTAATGAGATGGTTTCTTAAATCTGGTTGTCAACAAACGGAGAAGCAAAGTGAAGTTTCACTACGTTTTCTGCCAAAATAAAAGCTCTATGGTTTAACGTTGGAAAGCAAAGAAACATGGTAGAGTGTAATTGTACTTGTTATAAAACATATGTATAATACAAATTATTATTATTAATACAAAACTATTATGAAATACTTTACAGTTCAGCAGCATTAATGCTCTTTATATAAAAACAATAATAATAATTATTATATTAATACAAAATATTGTGAAATCTTACGTTCAGTAATATTAGTTATGTTTCTTTATTGATTTGAATATTTAGAAGAGAAGAAGAAGAAGAAGAAAAATAATGCACATAAAGTTTCATGGCCAGTACACAATATTTATGGCCGGTAAATTTTCTCAAGTCACCAGCCTTTGGCAGATTTGGAAATGTTAGTTTTAGGCCCTGATTGTATCTTTATTTTGACCAAGTGTGTTTCAACTCTTATTTTCCATTGCAACCTGTATGTCTGGTCATGTGATTTCAACATGGCGACCGCCATTTCCATTCAATGATAGCCAGTGTGGTCCAAAACAACATTGAGAAAGAAAGTTATACAGGTTTGGACATGAGGGTGAGTAAACGGTGACAATATTTTCAGTTTTGGTTGAACTATCCCTTATGTTACATAAACCATAAATGACTTAATCTGTCCAGTGAAATTATTCAAACTCAATTTGTACATTCTGCTTACCTTCAATAGCAAAGGGTTTGCCAACTGTCAGCAGCTTGCAGTCGGCATCAATGGACACCTCGTAGTCCAGCAGGGCTTTGTCCATGATAAATGCATCAAGTTGAGGCGGATCTGTCCTTCACAACATAAAAAAAGAGGGGCTACAAAACCACACACATATGCACAGACACACACTCTCATTAAACATGCACAGTATGATTTTCATAAGTCAGATTGTGCATCTCATTCTGGTGCAAATAGAACACAGACATCATTTGTCTGAGCTAAATGTTCATAAACTGCAGCGGCGGCCATAAATCAGCAGCTATGCTAAACTAGATGCAAGCTGAATAGAGCCCAAAAAGGACTTTTAATGGATAGTGACACCTTAAGGGCAGCGGCCCACCCTTACTTAATTTAATGATAATAAAAGATGTCATTTATCAAAAGGTTCAGCCAGCAGCAACAAATTCCGCAGCACAACT
This sequence comes from Sinocyclocheilus anophthalmus, assembly GCA_018155175.1. Lineage (NCBI taxonomy): Eukaryota > Metazoa > Chordata > Actinopteri > Cypriniformes > Cyprinidae > Sinocyclocheilus > Sinocyclocheilus anophthalmus. The sequence goes on along the minus strand of JADLZN010000687.1, from coordinate 31,950 downwards.
TGTGGTTGATAAGAACAGTTCTTTTTCCACATATTTTTGTTAGTACATATCAAAATGATTAGTGCCATATGAAAACTATTAACATTTTACCACCAGTAGTTTCTTTTGAAATGATACTTTTGAAATCTGGAGTACAAACACAACTGCATATATATGGCATCAAAAGGCAAAAGCAGGCAGACTGTGGCATAAATTAAAAAAATGCAATTCAGAAAAGAATTGCTTTGCTGCTTCATTGCGATACATGTGGTCAATGATACCTCTGATCCTCTTCTCAAAATTAAAAAAAGGATTAAAGTGTTTTCAGCCAATTCAAATACTGCATGGATCTTTGACTCTTTTGAAGACGTTTGTCTCTTTTAAGTTCTCTTCCAATTACATGTCTGATTGATACATTCAAAAAATTAAATGAAGCAACTGTATGGCTGATTTCAGGCTTAATTCTGCATCTTCATACAGATCAAAACTTACTAAGGAAGTATGGCGGACGTGAGATGCGGCCCCACCTCTCCAAACTGTAATCTGTTCTGCTGACTCCCTTTAAATTAATCTCCGGTGTGAAGGAAAACTCGGCTAGAAGGCTGAGACCAGCCAAAAAAAAAAAAAAAATTTTTTTAATTATATTATATCTATTTCATGAAACGAACCGTGTTAATTAGACTTTAGATAAAATCCATAGGACTTTTTAGTTCTCCCTCCTTTTGGTATCCAGCTTCTTCTCCTCTCTCTCTCTCTTTGCTATATCCCCAAAATAAATCTATTAATAAATAAACAAACAAAAAACACAATTGTATGGGTGTGACAGCGACTGTGGCCTGCAGCTGCAGAAAACCACAAACCAATCGCCTGGCGTTATGCAGCTTAGGGGACGTGAATCTCCAGACTCAAATATGCTGAGAGAAAATTTGCTGCAGTGCAAACACCTCAATTTACGACAGACGTCTTATTCAAAATGTATTCTATGTTTGGGCTCGAGAAGTGTGGGGGAGCCCCCGGCGGTGTTTGTAGGTCAACCAGTGAGTCACTAAGGAGGACTTAGAGAAAAGATTCAGCATACGCATTTGCATTGTAATGAACAGGGTGCAACTGCCGTTTGAATTATTGATTGCTATGCACAAGGTTTTTTCCATGTGTTGTAAATTTCACTTTGTGCTAATAGAGTTTGGCAGTATAACTACAACAGGAGCACTTGCTGCCATCTGCTAGCTGAATGCATTCAGTTGGGTGAATTGATCTCTTACTTGAGAGTGGCGACACCATCAGGTGTGGTGGGCTCGTTGAATTTCCGCATATACTCATGCATTTCAGGAAAACTTTTTTTCATGTAATCCTCTGCACTGCTTTCCCGAACAGTGCCGAATCGGAATCCCTGAGATGGGTGGTGGAGCTGAGGCCAAAGGCAGGGAAAAACAGCAAAGTCTTAGATTATAGTGTAAGACAGAAGGGTGTCTGTTTTAGCGATCTCTACAAGGAATCATATCATGATAAATAAATGATAAATCATTTATTAAAAGCAATGTCTGCTTTTTAAATTGATGAGTCTTGAGTTCAAAATAATGAATAAAAAATGTTAAAGTCAAGATTATCTACATTAAATTTATTATGACAATCAAATAACGTAGAACTAATTAAAAACTTTGATTTAAAATTTAACTTTACTGTAACTTATGTTACCAACCAAATACACTTTGTACGGTTTTTGGATTTTTCCGCTTTGACAACTTTTCACTAGATTTAAAATTTGAGTTAATCTGGCAAGCAAAGCTATTTCTGTCCTGGGACTTCCATACGTTTGTCGTCAACAGCGTGACCAAATCCCACCCGGGAAAAATTGTTCATGTAATATCAAATGGTGTTTACTATTTCCGCTTGTCGACTAGAAGTACGTGACACTGCCCCCCATCCCTAACTCCCGCCCCCCCGTTTTTCCTTGAGCCCCCACCCCACTTATCGACAGTGAATTACCTCCCCTGCCCGTCCAGCCTCTGACTGCGACCCACACAGCAGTCGCTCCCCTTGGCACCAATCGCCCCTGTACGACTCACAACAAACACCAGAACCCAGACTCAAAACCCACCTCGAAAGGCCTGCAACAACCTTTTCCCCCCACCCCTCCCAACTGCCCCACCCCCACCACCAACCCCCCAGGCCCAGAAGACCACCACACATTCCCGAGCCCGCACGATCTCCACTAGACCCCACCCCACGCAAAAACGCCCCCCAACACCCATATGGACAACCCACACCCCCCCCCCACAACCAGGGTAATGACAAGAAACGTCCAGTCCAACACTTGGGCGTCTTACTGGAGACTGTGCGGCCGAAGAGGATGGCGTAGCAGAGGTTGAGGGCAGAGGAGTAGGAGAAGACCTTCACACGGTTACGTCCATGAGGCGTCATGCCGAAGGGACTCTTCCATTCGTAGAGGGTGAGGAAGAGCGCCGTAATGTGCAGCGCCACAAAGATGCCCATCCACATGGACCAGTGCAACGGCCACATGAACGCACCGATGGGTGCAGCCGTGTCCTTACTGCGAACTAGTATTCCCAAACTCGTGGAAAAGAAGGGACTGGTGAAGTCAATCAATTTACTGCGAGCTGAGTTGATGCTGAAGCTGGTAACAGCCATATCGGCCACCCCGCTCAGCAGGTCGCCCACCAACCCTGTCCACTGGCCACCCTTGACTGCTCCATATTTCCCGTCCCCAACTATGTACAAGTCAAACTCGAAGTTCATGTCTTCTGCCAGCTTCTCCAGCAGATCAATACAGTACCCATAACAGCATTTGCTGAAATCCGGTGGCAAGAAGCTGCTGTTGCCTTGAGCCCGTTCGGTGTACAATTGGTCCAGGGTTTCTGAGTTATTTGTCCCTGCATCCAGACAGTATTGCCCAGCGGGACAGTTCCCATCCTCATCTACCTCTCGAGTGAACACAAACGGGTGCTCTACTAGAGTGACCACACGCAGACGACTCCCCAACACGGGAAAGCCGGCCCGCCATCTACGACCTACCCTTCCCATCTGTCCCTCGGTACGCTGCCGAGGGGGCGATCCCTGCCATAATCCCTGCTCCTCTACATCCAACCTACCACCTTCCCAGCTGCCTACCGTCACCCACGTGGGCTGACCTACGGCATCCCGGCGCAGACTCCAAATGTGGACCCTCTGAGAGGTGTATACACGGGAGAGGTTGCGTTGAATGCTGACAGGGCCCGTCAACCCTACAAAGGACGTATTAGAGAGGAACCTGAGGGTGAAAGAATACAAGAGTCAGATGATGATTGGAAGAGGCCTAGATAGTCTGTAACACCTGGAGAAAGCTATGCATTAGCATTCCTATTCATGCGGAATTTCTCTGCTGGAGCAGAACCTTCCAGAAGAATGAAACCATCTTTGCTAATGGGTGCCTGAATCGAAATTTTGAATGGCCATCAGTGAACAAAGATGCTTATGATGTAGCTATGGCATATACCTGTATGAGCTAATGGGCCCGTGCTAATCAGGCCTGCAAAATTACCCAGACAAAGACTCTGGTTCATGTGGGAGTAAGTAACAGGATCAGATACAGGTTAAGCTAGTTTCATCCTCTCTAGCAGCAAAGCATACTGTAAATATGACTGCGGCAGAGGGGGGAAGGCCTGGGAGAAGGATTGCCTAGCTGGACAACTGACACCGTCTGGCATCCATCACACCATAAACTACAAATGTTGCTTTCACAGAGCAATATATTTGATTGTGAACCCCCCTCCCACTCTTCAGAATTACAGCCACTCAGTTGGCAGGGCTGCTGCTCTGGTGTGTGGCTCGGGTCACTTAAGGAAATGCTTTGACATTGAGCTTGAAGATTAATGTCTGGAGTAATAAATAATAGATATGACATTTGACTAATGCTGTGCTGGTTAATGAAAAAATGAGGAGTAAAGCTTAACATGTAATTTGGCTCCTTTATTCATAGTTTTACCTGTCACTGGAAGCAAAATGGCCCACCTTAGCCAAACAATGACTGACAGTGTGTATCTAAGTAACATTTATGTGTGTTTCAGCTCAATTAGAATGACATGTTGCTATGTACTTAAAAGCCCTCCTTTGATCTACTCCACATTTGATCTTTCAAATTTTGAGAGAGAGGCTTGCAACGAGGGGAGAGATGCTCAAAGATTTTGAAAGCTGATACAAATTTAACATATCTGTAATGATCATTAAAAAGGTTATGGTTAACACATTTTGATAGTCCACTTTAGATATTCTACTTTCAATAAGTAACTTTGCAACTACATGTCAAAATAACTCTCATTACAGTATTAGTAAAATGTTAGGTTAGGTTAGGGTTAGTGGTTGTTAGAATAATGGGACACAAACTTAGATCTAATAATCAAATTTGTGGATGTTGTTGAAGCTAGTTTGAAATTGTTTTGACACAATTTTTGGGCTTCAAAACCTTGACCCCCATTCACTGCTATTATAAAGTTTGGAAGAGCCAGGACATTTTGTAATACAACTCCGTTTGTATTTGCCTAAAAGAAGAAAGTCATACACATTAGCATGGCTTGAGGGTGAGTAAATCATGGGGTTAATTTTCATTTTTGGGTGAACAATCACTTTAAATCTATAGTCAGGCTACTTTTTAGAAAAATTGTAGCCACACACCAGTAATTACAAAACATGGCTATTACAAGGACGATACCTTTTTACCCCTATAATAAAAAGCACCAATATTTCACTATAAAAGAGAAGATCTAAAATGCAGCACAGGACCTCTGTGAAGCAGAGTCTGTAAATATTTTTTGGAATTGGTTAATTTACATGAACAATCTGAATTTTAATGTAAATTAATTTCAGTGTTACATATGAATGTTTGCTCTGCGTAATCCTACATGCCCCGAAAAAAATGCACAAAAAAAGTTAGTGTAAATGACACACTAATTTGAAAACGGCAAACTACTGTCATGTTGCTGAAATATATAGTGTCACTTTTAGTTTACTCCTGAATGCTTTGTGTATAATCGATCAATATGATCATGTCTAATCTGTCTGCCACAATTCAAAGGGCATATTTTTTTAAAAAGAGCATAATTTTGAATTTCAATAGTCATCCATGTGGGAACTGTCATATGGGCAAAATAATGTTGACTTTTAACAATCTCCTCACTCATTCATCTCCTCAAGGTAAGAAAAATGCATGCAGTTGCAAGATCATTTTTTTCACTTTTATAGTACTACAATGCAGGCAAAATCTTGCATGAGCTGCTGAGCTACTGTATGTATCGCTCTCCTACAGCAATGCCCTCGCAGTTGTCCGGCATTATGCAGTATGTTTGGGTCCGGTTGGCAGATTTTCAGCCTTATCCTGTTGTGATGAGAGGCCTAGGCTTCCCACACAGCCACATTTCACTTCTGTTTGTTGAGAGAGATATAGTGGTGTGTGGCAGAGTGCTGGCATGATCCACACAAAATGACGGGCATGCATGGTAGGCGGGTGCCAGAGCTTTTGATAAGAGTGATCCCTCCTCAGGGAAAGGCAACTGAGGGGAAGTCATAAATAAAGCTTAAAGCTCTAAAGCATGTCTGCATTCCAGCTGAGTGTCTGGGCAAACACCAGTAATTTGCCGCAGCATGAGAAGGTGGCCATGCGCCTGTCCTTAAGCATGACACTAGCTGTCTGGGACATCTCATCCAGATGGTAGGATGTTCTACTGATGAGTGTTTAGAATAAAACATCAAAGCAATTTAGCCTTTTAAAATATGTGACATATAATAAAGCGAATGTGACAGTTTTATTCCTATTTAGCTATTATTGATGAATTTTGAGAATCTAATTTGTCTATCCAATTATTTATGTATGAAATTCCAATCTATTTGAAGGGGGGGGGGGGAAAGCAGGTAATTTAGCACACAAATAGCAAATCTATTTTATAGATTTTATCTAGAGTCTCCACCATGAAACATGAGGTTGGACAAATATCACATCATGACCAAGCTTTTGCAGGTATTGCGGGTAAAAATACCCGCAATAACAGTCTCACTAATGGAAACAAGATGGAATAATTTAGCAGGTTATACAGCGGGTTATTAGCACTAACTTCCCAGCTAACAGGGAGCATTCTCACAACTTTCACTAATGTTTTAGAAAATCATTTTTGCCCTGATTTTCCCCCGATTTACTTTGGAAAGTCTAGAGCCAGTCTGCAGATTTGAGTTTACAGATTTCCTAGAAACCACATCGTGGTAGGTGTCCCCCCCACAGACTCCGATTTTGTAGCTACAGATTTAGAACGCATATTGTTTTTATTTATCATGTGTCTCCAAGTATCAATGCACACATTTTTTTTCATGAGTTTGCTGTGATGGGAACAACTTTAAAGTCTGGTAGTGTGTGATCCTCAGTCGTGTAGTGTATGATGGCCAGTTTTTCCTCTGTGACTATTACAAAGTCGGTAAGTGTATGATGCCCAGTGTTTTAAAATCTGTTCTGATTTTAAAAGTCACATAGTGTATTCCAGCCTTAAGAAACATTTTTATAGCCTTAAATAACGTTCTAAATCATGACAAGAAAACTGGACATTTTAACGTTCTTTGAATATAAAAAATGAACAGTCCAATAACATTATATTTTGAGTAAAAATAACATTAGTAGAATGTTGTAAGAAACATTTTTGCAACCTTTAAATAACGTTATAATCACAACAAGAAAACTGGACTTTTCAACATTTTAGAAACATTTCAAAACAACGTTCCCACAACCTTTTTATATCCTAAAATTGTTACCTGGAAGCGGTTTGTTTGACATTTGACTCTTCACAGTAAAGCCAACCTACGCTAAATGGAAAAACATGCCTCTGCCTACATTTTTTGCAAAACCCCAAATAAGTACTGATACATACAATTCACTGCATTTTCCAACGGAAATAACCACTAGTGTCAGTGAAACACCAACAACTTTTATTCCAAATTCAGAATTATTACACGTGCAGATTATTGATTAATAAAGACTTATTTTTGCATGGTTTATTGCACAATACTATGTTATGACCTCAAATCACTTTTACCATAGAGTGTGATTTGTAAATTAATTTTGATGTTTGAAGAACATAACCAGCTCTATACGCTTGGCTTTTCTGATGTAGTAAAATTGCCCGATAGCTCACCTGATACAGCACAGCACTTGTGATGTATTGCGCTCGGGTATGATTCACGATAAAAAAGCTCTTGTATAGATTTGTATAGCAAAGTAAATTGGCATGGTTACTCCAGTAAATGTGTTTTTATCTTAGGTTTAGTCCATGTTAGCAGTAACCTATTAGCGTCACTCACTAGACTGCCTCTGAACTGCCATGATACACACAACAGCCAACGTAATAAAATGCCACGTTCATCCATTTTGGTAGCTTTTAGTGCTACTCACTGGATATTTCACTTTGAAAATGTAAAGAAGCAACATAGAGTAATATCATTTTGCAGAAACGTTGCCACAGGCACGTCTTTTCCAATGAGCCTGGGTTGAGTAAAGTAGTAGATGTGGCTCGTGCAATGTTTTTTATACTGCTGCTCCAATCAGCATGCAGGTAAATTTCATTTTCATATTTGAGCATGTGACACATTCTGAGCACAGTGAGTTACAGTTTCAGTTGCAGACTGCAGTTCCATTAGAACACAGTTCAGTATACTTCTAACTTCTAACTTTTCAGCTCAGTTAGCAAACCATACTCATGGCAGGAGAACCGTGCTGGCGCAATGGCTTTAGTAGCTCACAATTGGTTACATGTATTCTAACACTGATTTTACAGCACCACTGAAAAAGAAAATGTAACTGTATTACAGCACAACTCAGCATCTGTAACCATTCGGCCTCATGGAGTAAAAGCAGTAATTGTTTTGGATATAGACAGCTTTAAAAAGCTTTTTTATATTTGTTTTATATTTATACTTATTATATTTTTCACTTTGATGTTGCTTCTTTGAAGAGAAAAATCACTTCTAATTGAATTCATAATATAATTGGCTCATACTGCTGTAAGAAAGCCCCCTGCTTTGTGAGTGTGTCGTACACTACATACACCCTCTTCTGACTACAAGTTTACCTCAATACAAATCTAGGCAGATGTATTGGAACGTATTGTTTCACAAAATATAATTATTTTTTTTAGCTTGGGGTTCAGGGTGCTGTTTTGGAAGAAACTGAGCTTGTCTTTTCAGTAAGGGTACAGTCACTATTGTTGACATCTACATTTGACAAGCATTAAAAAAAAACGTTCTACAGTGTGTGAATAAAGCATGTAACGCTGGCCTCACAGGAGGCAACTTTTCCCAAGAATCAATGAATAAATAGATTAATTTATATGGTGGTCCAGGCTGGTGCCAGTTTGATGCTAGCTGGTGGACAAGCCTAGCCATGCTGTTCCCATTTCACACACTTCTGCACTGTTATACGCCATTTTGTAGTACAAGTAGTATGAGAAGTGTGTTCTAAGTGTACCAGGATGAGTACCAGGACTTATTGAATACTTTACTATATTGAATACTTTTTGGATTACATTACACAGCTTTGTCCACGTAGGGGAGGGGGAAATGGAAAACAACAAATGCTTCAAATGTTACATTTATGACTTGAAATGAATTCAACAAAGTTGGAAACTTCATGGACTGCTTTACACAGCTTGCGTAGTATAGTAGAAACTGATAACAACAAATGTTTCAGATGTTACATTTACCATTTGAGATGAATTCATTTGCTCTGTGGCAGAGTGCATAGTGTGTAATGTAAGAGAACAGTGAGTAGTACATCATTTAGAAGTCTGGGATATTTTTGGGAGTTTTGGAACTCAGTTCAACTTTAGCGACACCCTGCCACCAGTTTCTCCAGCAGCGTGGTCCTGAATGACAGGTCGAGGGTCCACACCTTCTCGCCCCGTGAGGTGAGGTGTGCCAAGATGCCTGCGGCAAAATAACTGACCTCCACCTCTGGACTGTGCAGCAGAGAGCGGATGTGATCCAGAAAACTCTGAACCATCAGCTCACCGTGCAACTCCCCCACCTCAGCGATGTTGTTCTGAATACAAAGGAAACAATCACACAACACATTCAGAACTAGACAAGATAGAGAAAGGACAACAACAGCACAGGGGACCACAGCTCCAAAAATACAACTGAATGCAAAGCGAAATAGTCTCATTATACTTTCTACTAGGGAAACATGAGCATAAAAATCCCCCCTCAAGCGCCCCCCAAAAAAAGTGCTTCCTTTGACACGAGAAGGCGTTTTTATCAGTGCTGCCCACAGCTTCAGAATCACTCACCTCAATTCAATTTCACCAGAGCACAACATTGCAATATGTATTTCTCTCTCCAGTGCATAACCAGCACAGAATTATTAGAGGCTTGATACAAAAAAATGCTTCTAAAGAATGTTATGCATGCACACACACGAAGTGTTCGAACGTTTTGGGGTTTAAAAAAAAAAAAAGTCTCTTATGCACACCAAAGCTACATTTAATTGACCAAAAATCCAATATAACAGTAATATTGTGAAATATAATATAAATACATTTTAATATGCAATTTATTTCTGACGCAAAGCTGAATTTTCAGCATCATTACTCCAGTCTTCTGTGTCACTTCAGAAATCATTCTAATATGCTCATATTTGATGCTCAAGAAACATTCTTATTATTATCAATGTTGAAATCTTTTGTGCTGCTTAATTTGAATTTTTTTGGCAAAATGTGATACATTTTTTGTTAATTCTTTGAGTACAAAGTTCAATAGAACAGCATCTTTAAGTAAACATCTTTGTCACTTTTGGTCAATTTATCAATCCTTGCTGAATAAAAGTTTATATATACACAGCCAAACCAAAAATGATCCAGACACCAGATATAATAGTTGATATTTTTTACTAGTGGTTGCAGGACACTATAGTTAATTTATATAAGTGAGATAGCAAAATAAAGTAAACTGACAAATCATACCCAAAAATTCTTCATAAGTGGACTACCAGTAAAACTGATACAAATATGGGACCAAAAATTATTCAGACACTTTTACCTGACCATGTTTTGCATGCGTGTTTTTTGTTTAATTGCTAATGCATCTTTTTACACCACAGACTGAACAAAATTAAGCATTGCTTGGTAATTGGTTGAGCTAAATTGGTTTTATTGTGTTAACAGCTGACAGCTATTCAACCTAATTCATTTGTGAGACAGTCTAACAGAAGGATTGCATTATTGAGATGCGTGTGCGTGTTTATGTGTGCTAAATTAAAACGAATAAAAATCAAATTTTAAGGTTTAAATCAGTTTTTGACCCCCACTGTATAGATTGTTTCTTACCAGTAAACCCAGGATCTTCAGTTGAATGGATGACTCTGATGGAAAGGACTGGAAAAAGAGACATTTTGACGAGAATTCAAGGCAGGTTTTTAACAAATTACTGTTGCTTTCTTTTCCGAAAATTCCATAAAAAGGTGTTTACCTCGAGTACTTTGATGAAGAGCTCTAGTCCCTGGTTCTCTATGAAGTATCTGCAGGTGGTAGGAGATTCATCTGTGAGGTTCCACAGAGCGCTGAGTGTGAACTTCAACGTGGCATCCACGATACCCTGACACGTTTTCTGCCACACAATGTGCAGGAGTTGCTATGATGTGAAGAATGAGAGAGATAAGTATCCACTATTTCTTCCATTCAAGTGTTACAAATGTTACATTTGAGAGGAAAAAAAACAACTTACCTTTACAATAAAAAGCTCAGCTCCTAATTGTGCAGTTTGCTCAGTGGACAACTATGAAAGAAACGCACAAAGAGCCAATTAGATCTGAAAGAAAAACAATACTATTGCAAGAAAGAGAGGTAAAAAAGTCAATGCCTACCGTCAACGGTTTGGTTACGGACATTCCATAATATCATTCAAAATATCATCTTGTGTGTTTAACAAAAGAAAGAAACTCTTACTCACCCTCAAGTTGTTCCAGACATTTATGACTGACTGACTTTTAGTTTGGAACACCTTGAGGGTGAGTAAATCATGACAGAATTTATATTTGGGTGAACTATCCCTTTAATGAGGTACTGTGTGTTGGCATTGTGTATATGGAGCTATCTGAGATACATGTGTACAAAGTTCAGAACGCACTGATGAATTAAGTCTGCTTTCGGCCAATCATAAAGTTCTTATGGAGATGACGTGATTACTCTGAGCTGTTTACAGTAAGCTCTGCTGCTTTTTATTAGTCTATGTAAATATATGCTAGATGGACATCTTTGACCACTGCGCCACGTCTAGCAGCTTTTTCAACGTGTCACGCTTGAGACCCAGCCTTCTGTTCCGTTCATCAGCGCTGAGGCTCTGCAGGTGGATACTACGCGTGTCTCGTGTTTATAAGAGCAAAAACGCATTCCGTTTGATCCCTTATGCCTGTCACTCAGACTTTAAAATTTTTTCAAATTGGACAGATAGTGAAACTAAAGCGCTTCGCCTCATGAGGGCGAATGAAGACAACGGCGCAGCTTTTAAAGATAATTTCCGACGACTGACAACACAGAATTTACTGGTAATTTGGTGCTGATGTGTGAATGATCTCTTACCGGTAAAAAGCCAGAACACCATTGCTTGTGTGAACAGCATATTTATGTATTTACCGGTAATTCTTGTAATTTACCGGGATTGCTGTGTGAAAGGGGCTATTAATAGCCACCCAATCAAAGAAAACACATGACGTGTTAAGTGCAAGTAGGACCCTAGAAAACCTACTATGCTTTTCTTTTAAACATACTGCGATAATTTGCTTTTTGTGGACAGATTCATACATTCAGTTTTCATTCATATCATATAAATAAGCAGAGATTAACGACCAATGCTGTGTGACTGCCACTAGGGGGTGACAATTATTTTAGGGGCCTTTCCACCATGTATAATAAACATCTGATATGTTTTGCATGTGATTGTCGTTTCACACAGCTATTTCGCATTCAGACAAAGCTCTCCTCTGTACCTTTAAGGCTTCTATATGCAAGTGTGCCTGTTGATGATTGGCTAACCTCTCTGCATGTGAAATAAGTAGCAAGAGTAATAAAAGGGCATTGATATTAGGGATGTCCCAAGCCAATCTCAAAGAGCTGGATCGGGGCCGATCAAGCATTTTTTAAAACTGATTGGTATCGGCTCTCCTCAGCCCGATCCTTATTTTACATCAGCTGTCATGCCGGTGATGTGCAGAAGGTTGCGGCATGTGCCTTTAAGTGGGTTAACTGCCATTGAAAGGAAAAGAAGACGCTCACATGTGCGTGTTCAGCTGCCATTAAAACCAAAAGAAGAAGAAATGCGTGAGCTTCCGTTTTCAGTGTATTTGATGCGCACTTTTGTAACGATCACTCATTCATTTATAGTTTACTTAATCTGCAGTCAGTCTATCTGAGACGTCGTTGCCATAACGTGTTGCATCTTGCTTCGGATTTGACTGACAGACTGACATTCTGACACTGCGAGCTTCATGCTTTCTAACCATATCTCCACATTTTCACCTTTTTATGTTGCAATTATTCTGCTTATTGTATATAGAAAATAGTAAAAGTTTACATCAGTAATCCCATATTCTACCAGTGTCTTTATACAGTATGTGCAAATATATACATAGAGAGTGTATCTTATATGTACACACTCACACATTATTTTACTCTCTGTGTAACCCCTCTCTTCTTCGTTCCGAGTGTCTCTCGAACCCGGGTCTCCGGCATGGGAGGCGGACGCACTAACAATTTTAAATGAGCCTTTTTCGCAGATGGTTTTCAATGAATGGGAAGGGAGCTTTATGTTATGAACATTAAAGTAACTTTTAATTAAGAATAAAAAAATAAAAAAAAAACATTAATTCAGCCCATGACAGCAGCACAGATAAACTCCTCTGACCGTCGCAGACATCAGCGGGCTGACGTGACACGGGGACAATCCGTCTCAGTTCTGTCACACTGAATTTCACCATGAATCACTGCGATAGAATGTTCTGAAACATTTGTGGGAGCCTCCCAGCTTATGTTTCCTCTTTGCATTAAACCTGTTCTCAGCCACGGACTGCAGCTGCTCACCTTGGCAGCGAGGATGGAGATAATAGCTACGGCCATCCTCTGCATGTTCTGATCCTCGTGGTTACATAGCCACTGCATGACCAGCTTGGCAGCTTTGAACCTGAACAAACAAACGTCATAATTGATTCACATAAAGCGGTGTGACGTTTAAATTTGTCGACAAGACCACACGCTACCAGTTTGAACTGAAAACGTATCTGATAATCTTTTCATCTAAAATGTTAGGCTTGAATTATTTTAGAAATGTAGTAAACAGTCATGAGTAGGTGTGTCTAAATTGTTGACTTATGTATTTACAAAACGGAACTGTTTTTCTACATTCTGATTGGCTGACACACTTTCCAAGGTTCTGAGTTTAAAGTTCACATACGCCACATTATTACTTTGAAAATACGTTTTAATAATACTTATATTCAGCAAGGATGCATTAAATAGATCAAAAGAGACTATAATTAAACTTAACTTAAACTTTCTATTTCGATTACCAAAAAAAAACAACCAAACAAACAAACGTCATATTAGAATGATTCTGAAGGATCATGTGACACTGAAGACTAGAGTAATGATGCTGAAAATTCAGCTTTGCGTCACGGGAATAATTTACATTTTAAAATATATTCACATAGAAAACCGTTATTTTAAATTGTAATAATATTACTGTTTTTACTGTATTATTACCGTTTGCATAAAATCAATTCAGCCTTGGTGAGCAAAAAATGTAATAAGCTCTAACATTTGAAGAGTAGTTTCATAAAGCAACAAGAAAAGAGCAACTGATGATTACTGGTCATGCAAAACGGATGGAAATAACATGCATATTTAGATTTCTTTTTCTTTAAAATGACTTTAATATGTATTGATATTACCTGAGCATTATTAGCAGCTTGACAAAAACTAAAGAGTGATTTATTATTGCAATATTAAGTAGAAATTAAAAGTGGTACCTGTTGAAGAGAACCTCCTGCAAGATTCGATCACTGCATAGAGACAGCAGGCAGTTCTTCTGCAGCTGGAAAAACCAAAAACAGAACAACTGTTCATGGGGAAATCATAATTGGCAACAGTAAAATCTTTTCAATTTTCCTTAAAATGATGTATCATCATGGGGAACTGAATGATAATGTAAAATGAAAATGTTGAATGCTCTCAGGAAGAACAAATGCTTATTGTGTGAAAAAGTGTACTTCCTGTAGAAGTGTTGACACAACCATGCTACCAAGTGAAAGTGACCTGACTACATAATACAATCTAATTTATTCATCCACTGAGGGAAACAATTTGAGCTGAACAATATTGAAATATTCATAACATACTAGTGACGGTTTTGCTTGCGACATAAAAGCAACATAGTAAATATTGCAGTGCAATTAATGCATTTCCAGTTTATCCATTTTTATCAGTTTATCTATCCTAAATGCCATTATACTAGTTCAATGTTAAGACGCTTAACTTTAGTAGAGAAAAGAGCATTTGAGTCAGTGCTATTTTAGTATTATTTATATCATATTTTTGATTTTTCTCTTTCCATTAGCGTTCTTATTTGTAATTGTAGTTTCAATGCATTTTTATTTTGTTTTATATTTTTTTATTTCAGTTTTAGTAATTTTAGTATTCAACTTAAACTTAATTTAGTTTCATATCAAATGTTTTTTCATTTAATATTTACTTAACCGAAAATGGTTTTTAATAATACATCAATTTTTAATTTTATAATATTTGTTTTATTTAACATTAACACTGGTTTGAATAGGTAAGGTTGATTTATTCCCTGTGCAAACTGTCCATTTTAATAAATGAATTCAGTACTAAAACAATTCAAAATGAACTTTTTTTAAAATAAAATATAAACATAGCTATATTAAATAATATTTGTGACCCTGGAGCACAAAACCAAAGTCTTATGCTGACAAGTCGCTGGGCTATATTCCTGCCCTAGCAATAGACATAAAATACATACATTGTCTGTCCCGGTCAAAATAATTTTTTTTTATTCCAAAAATCATTAGGATATTAAGATCGTGTTCCATGAAGATATTTTTGTAAATTTCATACTGTAAATATATCAAAAACTTATTATAATTAGTAATATGCATTGCTAAGGACATCATTTGGACAACTTTAAAGGCGATTTTCTCAATATTAGATTTTTGTGCACCTCAGATTCCCGATTTCCAATGTTGTATCTCGGCCAAATATGTCCTTATATTCAACTTTATAAGGAGACATACCATTTATACATATCAACAGATGATGTATAAATTCATTTCATAAAATTACCTTATGACTGGTGTTAGTGGTCCAGGGTCACACAACATCTATGTATATGTGTGTGTATAATTTATTTATCTATATATATATATATACTTATACTATATATATATATTATATATATATATATTATATATATATAATATATATATATATTATACCTATATATATATAGAATAACACACACACACACACACAGGGGGTAAAAGACTTCAGGGCATTTTTCTCAGTAAATATATTTCTAAAGGTGCTGTTGACTTGAAATTTTCACCAGATGTCGGTAACAACCCAAGTAATCCATGTATACAAAAACAATACAAATACGTTCAGAAGTTAAGTTCTGTATAATAAAGTGGAATGACACAGGGGAAAAGGTATTGAACACATGAAGAAAAGGCATGGAAAGCCAAGACACCAGCAGAAATCTATCAGTAATTAGAAAGCACTCCTGCCCCTTGTCAGTGGAAATTAATATTAGCTGGTTCAGTCCCAAATGATGGCCTATAAAAAGGTGTCTCATGACCAACGTGTCACACAAGAAACATTTCATAATGGGTAAAAGCAAAAAGCTTTCTCAAGACCTTCGCAACCTTAATGTTGCAAAACATACTGATGGCATTGATTACAGAAGGATTTCTATACTTCTGAATGTTCCAGTGAGCACTGTAGGGGCCATAATCCGGAAGTGGAAAGAACATTATTTTTCCATAAACCGTCCACGGCCAGGTGCTCCTCGCAAGATTTCTGACAGAGGAGTGAAAAGAATTATCAGAAGAGTTGTCCAAGAGCTTCAGAAAGACCTGAAATTAGCATGTACAATTGTTTCAAAGAAAACAATAAGGAATGCACTCAACTGCCATGGGCTGTATACAGGGTTGGGGAGTAACGGAATACTTGTAACGGCGTCACGTAATCAGGATACTAAAATCTAGTAACTGTTTTTTGATGTAACTGTAACGGATTACAAAGTATTCAGATAACAGTTACATTTTGTAAAAAGTGGGAATACTATCAGGAGTACATTTGTTTAATTTAAAATTATATAAATTCGTTTTTTGACATAACACTATATTTAGTGCCGCTTCATCATTCAGTAGTTCCTGGTTCTGTTGACACATGTTGACTCACTTGAGCCACCTGCTGGTGCGTGCGCAAATAACACCCGTCTACAATTATTCTCCTCAAACACGGGATGAGACGCTGCTACAGTTAATTACGATGCTTCCTGGTGGGAAAAACGTTTTCATGTCTGGAAATTTCAGTTATTTTGTCTTCAAAGAAGATAAAGGAAATAACATAGTTGTACAGCATAAGCTATGCATGAAGACTCTTGCTTTAAAGGGGTCCTATTATGCTTTTTCACTTTTTCAACTTTAGTTAGTTCTTTCTTTCAAAAACTACAACGAACGACTCGTTTGGACTACAACGCATATTTTCCGGGATTTGTGATGCCACAAATATCGACGAATGGGACGAGACCTGGTTGACCTGCACTAGAGAAGGTAACGAGTGTTATCACTCTGTCGGAGACACGCTAGCTTTCACAAGGCAGACAAACTTAGAGTGCTTACAATCATCCAGGTTTAAATCACGATCAAACTGATTTGATTTTGACGCAATATTTACACAGAAGCTCGCAGGCGGCTATGGTAAGGAGCGTGACATTTCCCCGACCAGGTGCCGAGTGCTGCCAATCACAACACACACTGGTCCAGCTAACCAATCACAGCACATTTCATATTTCAGAAGGCAGGCCTATATTTGACACAGGAACTATTCGAGTCGTTCATGCCAGACTGAGGAGAGAGGTGTTAATAATGTAAAATGTGAAAAATAATGCGTTTTTCGAAAAACACCAAGCTTGAGAGCATGTTCTAGTACACCCCCAAAAACAAAATCAAGACTTTGTAAAAGAGCATAATAGTAACCCTTTAACAAAAAGGCTACTCAAACAAAGACCATTTGCAGGTACGACTAGCATGGAAATCATCATGTTAGCTCAAATTTAGTGTTTGTTAGTGATTTAAAATTCCATGGTGTGCATGACTGCAGTTGTGTGTAAGTTTTCTAGCGGAAAATGAGCCTGAAAATGTAGAAATTAACACATACCATGGATCAGTCAATGAAATAAAGAAAGATCATAGCATTCCCAAACCTTCGTTTTTTTTTTTTTTGACAAGTAGTTATTTTAAAATAGACTAAATGTACAGTGGGTACGGAAATTATTCAGACCCCCTTAAATTTTGCACTCTTTGTGATATTGCAGCCAGTTGCTAAAATCATTTCAGTTATTTTTTTCCCCTCATTAATGTACACACAACACCCCATATAGACAGAAAAACACAGAATTCTTGACATTTTTGCAGATTTATTAAAAAGAAAAAACGAAATATCACATGGTCCTAAGTATTCAGACCATTTGCTCAGTATTTAGTAGAAGCACCCTTTGATCTAATACAGCCATTAGTCTTTTTGGGAAAGATGCAACACGTTTTTCACACCTGGATTTGGGGATCCTCTGCAATTCCTCCTGGCAGATCCTCTCCAGTTCTGTCAGGTTGGATGGAAAACGTTGGTGGACAGCCATTTTTAGTCTCTCCAGAGATGCTCAATTGGGTTTAAGTCAGGGCTCTGGCTGGGCCATTCAAAGAACAGTCACAGAGTTGTTGTGAAGACACTCCTTTGTTATTTTAGCTGTGTGCTTAGGGGCATTGTCTTGTTGGAAGGTAAACCTTCGGCCAGTCTGAGGTCCTGAGCACTCTGGAAAAGTGTGTATCGCACTTCACATCCACTGTAGCAGCCTGGGCAAACAAACCGAATCAAAATACTGACCGATCCAATGTAGAGTTAAAGCAGGCAAACAGAACTCAAAAACCTTGAGACACCTAGCTGCATTCTTACAAGTACAATATGAAGTAACATATGTGTTTTTGTCTTTCCCCTGCAGATTAAGGGATATGATTGAACCGTTACATCTGGCCAACAGAAACAGAGCTCTGGGACATGTGGACAGACATTGACTGTAATGATGGACATCTGCTGATGCACAGGTAATGCTTAACATTTAAGTCTGTGTTGTTGGCTAGTAAATGTATAGGTTACTATCATTTTCTTTTTGAAGGAGCCCTCCTTTGAAGAGCAAATGATGGTAACCTAAGCAGGTGGGGAAGGGACGGGGGCTGAAAAAATTTATAGCAAATTAAAATTTTTTCAGGCGGAAGCATAACCCCTGCTGGACATTGTTGTGGAACTCAGGGGAGGACACCATGATCCCCCACACCAGACCATTCACTCATATCGCAGAGATCTGGCTGGACTTGAACCAGCAACCGCTGAAACATGAGGCAGCACTCTTACCACCGAGCCACAGATCTCTTGCCTGAACATGTGCAGGAACTTATATTTCATTATTCAGTTGTACCTGACTTGGGATTTTACAATAAACCAATTAAAGTTACACACTGAGCTGGGGATTGAACCCATGACTCCATTGCAACCATGTCCACAACTACGGTGTGTTTAGCCACTGCACCATCATGGCTTTCACACTGAGCAATGGCATTTGGGGCACTTTGTTGGATATAAAGACAACAATTTAATATATGCAACAGTGGGATTTGAACCCACGACTCCATTGCCACCATGTCCACAACTAACGTGCATTTAACTACTGCACCATCATGGCGTTTACCCCATCACAACCTTGTCTGCAAATAACATATGCTTAAGCCACTGTTGCCATCATGGCTTTTACAACAAGAGATGGCATTTAGGATATTTTTTTGGAAATACTGTCAACTATTTAACATTTGCAAGAGTGGGATTTAAACAGATAGGCCTAATCCTACCACAACCAACATGTGTTTAAACCACTGAATCATTGTGGTGTTCACACTGAAAGATGGCATTGGGGTGCTTTGTTTGATATAATCATAATTCGGTGTAGGCAATAGGGGGATTTGAACTCAAGACTCCTGTGTTTAAAACACAACACTTTATCTCCTAAACCACTAAGTCTGTGTAATTTAATGTGGGTTGTAGACAGTTTTATTGATAACTCTCAAATTATCAAAAGACCGATCCAAATCCGATATTCTGCATACACTATTGTGTTATTGTTAAGCACCACTAAAGGCAACTAAGTCTGTTTAATTTTAAGTGGTTGTAGACAGTTTAGTGATAACTCTCACATTGCAAAATGCGGGATTTGACAAATCAACACAGTTCTTTCCGTACCAAAAAGGCAAAGACAGAGTAAATTATTTTATATAATATTTGAGGAATTATTCTTATATAAGCAAATGTGCATAATGCACACTGCACACTCTTTTTAAACAAGTATTTTGTCTTGTGTTTTTAATTTAAAAAAATCTAAAGAATCATTAATCAAGTTAAATTTACTTGAGAAAATGACAAGATATAAAGTCCTGTTTTTTGAAATATTCATCAAAACTAATTTTCCCTCTGAATTACTTTTTGTTCCTCAACATATTGACATATGTTTTCTTGTTTTAAGTATAAACTCGATTTGAATACATTGATTAGATGATACAATATTTGTATTGTAAAACAAGTCAAAAATACTTAGTGAGAAAATTATTTTTTGCAGTGTGGGTGGCTGTCGCTGCATGCTAGACATGCACTGTACCATATCTGACTCTAGGTTCAGGGTGAATAAGACATGTTATGTTCACTAGAGTGAGTCGAAGATGTTGTAGTATATTCTAGGAGGCGTCCATCTGTTGCTTGGCGAGTCATGAGTCACGGGCCCAGAGTCAAGACCCCATATGGTTGTTTCTAGGGGTTTGGAGCAGAAGGTGGAAGACGGAAATGTCTGTGCAACCCAAAGCCTTGGACAAAAGAGGTGACAGTCAGCACTCAGATCGCAGACTGTGACCTCTGGGTGGTTGACAGCTGACTTTGAGATTAAAAAGGTCACTGCTGATGTCTAGCAGAACCAGCCCTAAAGTAAAACCAAATAAAACAAAAAGGTACAACAGGTAAGATTTTAAAGGTTCAACCCACTATAACCATAACATGTATAACATACATAGGCCCTAATGCACAGAAATCAAGCTTGAATTAACAATTATGTGCTCTTCATTAAATAGCTGTCTGTATTTTTTTTACTGAAGCCTCTTTGCATGTTTATTCAACATGTTCCAATTTGGCGGAAATCCATTCCACCGTTTTGCTTTCGAAAAACGAGAGCAGAACTCGAAAACCCTGAATGCTAAAGTGTTCTTCAGAGCACCTGCACGCTCGAATGGGCTTCAGATGGCAATTAGGAAATGGCCTGTGAAATGACTTGATAACAGCAGACTCCAGAGACGGTGGAGTCCAATTCGTTTAAAGCCGAGTATTTGTGGCCGCTGAGGCTTGGGGGCAGAGGCTTGCTGATAGCACATTTAAATTATGTCTTGACCACAGCAGCCTGAAGTCAACCTTGAAAAACATAATTCAGCTGATGCAAAGTCAGAGAAACTCAAAAGCCTTCTAATAATACAGCAGCATCCGAGTGAACACTGGATAAACTCTCCCTTCATACAGTGTCATTCACAACCACAAATAAATAAATAACCATCCACCGGTGGAACAAAAATTGTTATTGTCAACATGCTGGTGGAATTTCTTCTATTAAACTGAAATGGCGCAGTTTAGGAGGACAAAAAAATCACTTGCATATGCATATGTTGATAGGTCCTTTTGCATTAATTTTGAGTTCTGCTTAGCCTGATTTCAGGTAGACTTTTTCTCTCAGTGATTTCCCAGTGTTGTTATGTAATAAAATTAAAATGACAAAATTTGGATTTTGTTATAAAATAAAGCTGAAGTAAAATAAA
Source organism: Sinocyclocheilus anophthalmus (assembly GCA_018155175.1). Lineage (NCBI taxonomy): Eukaryota > Metazoa > Chordata > Actinopteri > Cypriniformes > Cyprinidae > Sinocyclocheilus > Sinocyclocheilus anophthalmus. The sequence continues at coordinate 10,763 of JADLZN010000687.1, read as the reverse complement.
AATTAACGAAAATACAAATAAACATTAGAGAAAAACTTTAAAAAACAAACAAACAAAAAATTTTAATAATTAGAAATGTTTCCTTGGCAGCTAACTGAAATAACTTAAAAAGTTGCTGAACAAAAATTATTTAAACAAACAACTAAAATTAAATTAGAAAAACCAAAAATATAATAGAAATATCAGTGGGTACGGAAAGTATTCAGACCCCCTTAAATTGTTCACTCTTTGTTATATTGTAGCCATTTGCTAAAATCATTTACGTTAATTTTTTTCCTCAATGTACACACAGCACCCCATATTGACAGAAAAACACAGAATTGTTGACATTTTTGCAGATTTATTAAAAAAGAAAAACTGAAATATCACATGGTCCTAAGTATTCAGACCCTTTGCTCAGTATTTTTAGAAGCACCCTTTTGATCTAATACAGTCATGAGTCTTTTTGGGAAAGATGCAAAAAGTTTTTCACACCTGGATTTGGGGATTCTTTGCCATTCCTCCTTGCAGATCCTCTCAGTTCTGTCAGGTTGGATGGTAAACGCTGGTGGACAGCCATTTTTAGGTCTCTACAGAGATGCTCAATTGGGTTTAAGTCAGGGCTCTGGCTGGGCCATTCAAGAACAGTCACAGAGTTGTTTGTGAAGCCACTCCTTCGTTATTTTAGCTGTGTGCTTAGGGTCATTGTCTTGTTGGAAGGTAAACCTTCGGCCCAGTCTGAGGTCCTGAGCACTTGGAGAAGGTTTTCGTCCAGGATATCTCTGTACTTGGCCACATTCATCTTTCCCTCGATTGCAACCAGTCGTCCTGTCCCTGCAGCTGAAAAAACACCCCCACAGCATGATGCTGCCACCACCATGCTTCACTGTTGGGACTGTATTGGACAGGTGATGAGCAGTGCCTGGTTTTCTCCAAACATACTGCTTAGAATTAAGGCCAAAAAGTTCTATCTTGGTCTCATCACCATCTTGGAGTCCTTCAGGTGCTTTTTTAGCAAACTCCATGCGGGCTTACATGTGTCTTGCACTGAGGAGAGGCTACCGTCGGGCCACTATGCCATAAAGCCCCGACTGGTGGAGGGATGAAGTGATGGTTGACTTTCTACAACTTTATCCCATCTCCCGACTCCATCTCTGGAGCTCAGCCACAGTGATATTTAGGTTCTTCTTTACCTCTCTCACCAAGAATCTTCTCCCCCAATAGCTCAGTTTGGACGGCCAGCTCTAGGAAGGGTTCAGGTCGTCCCAAACGTCTTCCATTTAAGGATTATGGAGGCCACTGTGCTCTAGGAACCTTAAGTGCAGCAGAAATTATTTTTGTAACCTTGGCCAGATCTGTGACTTGCCACAATTCTGCCTGAATTCTTCAGGCAGTTCCTTTGACCTCATAAATCTCATTTGCTCTGACATGCACTGTGAGCTGTAAGGTCTTATATCGGCAGGTGTGTGGCTTTCCTAATCAACTCCAATCAGAATAATCAAACACAGCTGGACTCAAATGAAGGGCGAACATTCAAGGATGATCAGAAGAAATGAGACAGCACCGAGTTTTAACTATATGAGTGTCACAGGCAAAGGTCTAATACTTAGGACCATGTGATATTTCGGTTTTTCTTTTTTAATAAATCTGCAAAAATGTCAACACTTCTGGGTTTTTCTGTCAATATGGGGTGCTTGTGTGTACATTAATGAGGAAAAAAATTAACTTAAAGGATTTTAGAAAATGGCTGCAATATAAAAAAGAGAGAAAAATATAAGGGGGTCTGAATACTCTCCGTACACACTGTATATATATATATAATTTTTTATTCTATATAAGAATATTTATAGATGGTTATATTTTCTCAAGTCACCCACCAATGATAGATGTCAACTGGGAATAGGAAGTGTCAATTCGATCTAATGGGATTGTTTCCCCCTCACCCATGTATGACATATTGCCAACTGTGCCTGTCAGACTGAATTGAAAGCTGTTGATCATTATTTGTGAAATATTCAGTAGCTAAAATATAATACATTTTGATAAAATTACAAATAGCTGAGGATAGGACCACTAAGACTTTAAAAAAAATGGTCTAGTTATTGCATGACCATAGTTACATTTCCTAAAAGCAGGATTTCTCATTTCGCTATTTTTAGAAAATTAAATCCATCTCGCATTAAACTCCTATTCCTCTGTCAAGCCGCTCATCAATGCAAATGGAGATGCTGTAATGTGGTATCAAAACAAAGACTGAATGGACATGGAGATAAGCTAATTGGTCTCCTAACAGAGCACATTCTGCGGCCCATCACATAATTGCATTGCTGTATGACTGAGGCACTTCTCGTCATGGAAATGGGAGCTATTTACATTCTGACAATTGAGATCAGTGTCGAACTGCTCACTGGCCTCATTAGTGGGACGGCCAATGACATCACATGCTACTAAATTGATTAACAAGGAAACTGGAGGAGACCTTGACTGGTACATGAGAAGACAATGTAACAATAACAGCTTTCTTTCTTTGCTCTATTGATATATTTATTGCATTTTATATCTTCCTCCATCTTTTAAGCTCCAATATTCTTTCTTCTTAAACACTACATCATTTCATTTTCATAGTTTATGGTTAATTTGCCCCAACTATTTCACCCAAAACATCATTGCATATTACTGGCTGAATAGTAATTAAAAAGGATCAATTGTAATCTGTCCAGCTAAAAATTGTGATTAACTTGTGATTAAGTGGCAAGTCTGATCTGACACCTAAGAACATTTTCAATTCACACTTGGCATTTCATTCAAATCCAAAAGTGCTTTAATCTAATGAAAGGTAAATGGGTTGCTGCCGCAGCAGCTACAGTATCATTGTCAATTTTAAAGGGATTATATTGTTGTGTGATATGATGCTCACACCCTGTGGCTAATATTATTTTTCTTGCTATCATATTTTCCATTTATTTGCAAAACTATTCATGGACCACTGAACATAACATTATCAGAAGCACACAAACATTTACTCACTGAGATTTTCAATTTGTAAATGATACAAGAAAAATACACAAGCACGACTGCATGACACTAAAGACTGATTTAATGCATCTCAATGAGTAATTGTTTTAATATAATGGGTGTAGCGGATCAGCTCATGGGAAATATGAATAATAAACATACCTAGTTATAATTAATTATGAATATTTAGATCCACTGTAGATATTTAGCTGACCACTAAGGGTCAACCGTCTTGTCAATTCTAAGAACGTTAATTTACTGGTTAAAGGAAATAACCTTCTTACTTTACAATTCTATAAGTTTGTAACGTAAATCCGCATGATTATTGACTCCGGTTATGAGTAAACAATTAACACGTCAAGTGTGATACAAGTAGGTTTTATTAACTACATAAACACTTAAACTAGGTCTAACATACTACATAAACACATTAAGCCGGTCTAACATACACATACACACACACATATACAGTTGGTATAGGAAAGGGTTAAAGTTTAACTCAGCATAGAAAGAGGCATAAAGAATGGATTTTATGGAACACTTTGCATGTAAATTCAACAGATCAAAGCCTTCAGGGACACGTCAGATTCTGAGTTCAAACACACCTTGCAGAAAGGTGTAACTGATACTTAATGCATCAATTAAAACGACTAAGTTTGATACTTGCACGTCTGTATGAACAAAGATTCCTGATGCGATCTTACGGCCCCAAGAACTTGCTGAAGTTGGTTGATGAGAAAGAAACAGTTTGCGTCAGAGTAACTTGAAGAAAGGAAAGGACAAGGCCGAAGAAAAGCCTGTCACAATGCTTTGGTATCCTGAAGCGTCTTCTCACATCTTCTTAGCTTATGACCGAACCACCGACTGGGGCGGGTCCCTGGAGACGGGCCTTTAAGGTCGGAGAAGATCCACGCCTCTCAAGATGGGCTTATCCAATGAGCAAAATGGAATTTCCGACCGGGAGTGGCAATTGCGGGAGGGTTTACGACCCCTTTGTTCTCTAAGCATGTTAATTTGCAAATGGACTTAAATTGAAATTATTAACGATTCTCAGGGCCCTCATATATATTGCCTATGTACCAATATAAAATATACACGCTTGTTTCGATCATAAGAAGGCAAATTCATAGATACTAAACAAGGTAAGATTACATATAGTGAAAAGGGAGGATCAGGAATGGGTCCCCTCACAAGCATACTAAAATAGTCTAGGAATATCAAAGAAAAATTAACAATGACACTAATATACTCAATGGGCCTGAAGACTATAGTGTGTTAATTCAAATAACGGTTTTTCTATGAATTAACTAGAACACAGTTCATTTCTACTCTGCTTTTCCTTGGGAAAAAGAGTGGGCTATCCTTCTCACATTTCTGGGGGGTCATAAAACCAGTGATATTATGATTAGTTGTCATGGTGACCATAGTGCCTGGTGTTCAGCAGACATCCTGGCATCCAGTAAATTGAGTGAGGGGACTGTGACGATTAGTTAACCTAATGAATAATTGATTTGTAAAATCAAATAAAAATTAGTGTGTCAGAATGGTCGAGACGCTATACATGGGAAAACATGAAAACAAGAAACATGAAAACAAGAAAAACATATAATCACAATAAAGTATAGGAATCTTTAAACAATATATTTAAAGTCATATTAAATAAATGTATTTTAATATGTAGCAAAATGAAAAGAGAAACACATATTTTGATTTTTTCCTATTTCAAAAAATTGCCTGCATTTTTCAACAAGCATGGTTTCTTATTCTCATATCTCTCTCAATTATCTTTTTTTAATGAGCCCTGTATCTATGCAGGCCCATTCCAATGTAATGAACGCTAAAGCATTATCCAGCTAGGTTAATGACCCACCAACCTGCCTCGCTTAAACGATTTGGACCTGAGCTATTGTGCCCCTCAACAGACACATTGACAAATTGTCCCATATACACACATATACCACATCACGCACATTGTACACACTAGACCATGTACACAAAGGCCTGTGTGCTAGAACACAATCCATAAACTGTATACCAAAACTGAATTGAATCTCAGAGTAGATGGGGGACGAGAGGTCATTATTGGAGGCGTCTATAACATCAGGGTTATTGCTTGTTATGAGAATGTCTTCAATGGGAACAGAGACCATTTTAGAGAAACACAAAGCTAAAATGTTGCTCATAAACTTCCACCAATTTAGAAGAGGATGGCAAATGAGATTTTAATTAAAAATATATATAGGATCCAAGTAGGATCCAAAAGCTTTTAGAACAAACAGTATCACACAAAGAGGGAAATGCATATTTTCTACAAGACAATCTTTCTTGAGATTCTATATTCATGAAATAATGCTTAACAATGCTTAACTTCTAGCAGATAATAAAGAAAAAATGTTGCTTTTACACAAAATATTTGGCAATCTACTTTGGGGTGGGCAGAATGAGGGAGCTTATAGAAGATTGATCTTGATACTTCTTTTCTCATCTACTCTGAGATGAATCATAATTGCCTAAAGGCCTTAATCATGGGTAGAATCATGGAGAAAGAAAAGATGACTAAGACATTGAGGGGAAAAAAGATGGAGTGGCAAAAGAAAAATGCTCTCTGGTGATTGAGCATTGATCGCTATGGGAGGCAACATATTGCTTTTCCCTGTTTCTACCCCACATTTCATGCAGACATACAGCCAGCGCAGAGACATCAGGTCCAATCAGCACACAGCAATGTGAAGGAAGCACTAATTACTACTGAAAGGGGAGGACAAGAGAGAAGCAGATTTGAAAAGCAAGTGGTGGTGTGGGGAGCATCAGGATACTCAATCGAAAGTGTTGACAGTGTCAGAGCATGGTGATATTCTCAATGGATGAGCAATGAGCAGGCCATCGAAATAATGCACTGAACTTCCCCAACCCCCACATTGCTTTTCTCCACAGGTTCAAGAGGATAATTCTGTCTAGACCAATTAGCATCTCCTTAAAGTAGTTTGGTCGATGATGAAAAGCAAATTGTGATGACACAAAAATTGAATAAAAAGCTGCTCTTGCTGAACAACCAAGAAGCTCTATAATATATTGAGAAAGCTATCTATTAGTATTCTAATTTTCAGTGCGATGGGAGTAGTAAGGACAGGGATAGAACTGTCACCTGTTTTATTGGGCCAGTGCTTATTCATTTGGTTCTCTGTGAAAAAAAAAAAAATCCTGATACTTGATAAATACTGATCAAAAGTTTAGGGTTGGTATTTTTTTTCTTTTATATTTTTTTAATATATTATGCTTTCCTGAGCTTTTTGGATCAAAAATACAGTAAAAACAGCAATACTGAATAAACCATCCTTCAATAACAAGGATAAATAACAATCCTTCATTTTTTTATATGCTGATTTGTTGCTCAAAAACATTTCATTTTATTATTAATGTTGAAACAGTTGTGCTGCTTCATATTTTAAGGAAACTTTTTTTTTTTTCCAGGATATTTTGATGAATTTTAATGTTCTAAAACGAAAAGCATGTTCTACGGCTCACATTTGATCGGTTAATGCCAGTTAACTAAAAGTATAATTATTACTGACCCTAAATTTTATGGTTTGTGTAAGTGTATATTTTTAAAATAAATATGAATGATTAACTTTAAAATATATATATACAATAAACAAATAAAAAAATATTTTTTTTTTTGTGTTGGAACCAGTGAAAACAAACCTATTATAGAAGCAAAATATGTTGCAAAATGCTGTTTCATGTTGACTTTAAAGAAATTAAATTATAGCACTGCAGCAAAAGAGGGAACGTTGTTATCAGTCTTCTAGATTACTCAATAAAAGAGTCAGACCTATGAAAACAATAAGAAGATAAAGTACACTAATTTGACTAATCAACCCTTGTCTCCGTTGTTTCTGGTGTGCTGTTCTAGCTTTCATTCCCTTATCAGACCCAATGCAAAACTAAGTCTGGGTAATTAGCCAGCAGACCTGAAATCTGATCTGGATGAGGAAATCCTTGGCAAAACTCATTCACGTCAGCAAGCACAACAGAAAAACTACAGCAGCTGGACTGTTGATGCTTTATCTCCTCAACCCTTGGAGAGATTGTGATAAAGAAACAACAGGAAAGAGGTGCTGATATACTAAGAGTCCGTTATAGGGTAGATTCCAAGAGCAGTTGATGCCCTGCATTACTCTTTCTCGTGCTGCTCTATCAGCATTTCTGGAGGCCATTACTCCTCTCTTTACCTCCAGGCCTTTAATAGGAAACCCTTGTTCCCCAAATAGCTCCTGATAGACAAGCAGTGACACTAGGGGCCACCACTTAAGGGCCTAATGACAGGGCAGATAAGCTGCCACTCTGTGGCCACAGTGTCATTACCTGGCTGGGCGTCTGGATTGATGGAACAAACCTGAAATCTCATACCGAGACGACAGCATGCCTCTCTCTCCCCATTAACGACTCATTTCCCTTCGGATCCAAATTGAGTTTGGGCGTTTAATATTCAGAGGCCTCGGTACCCTCCGCTTGTTGTTGTCTGACATTATTCATCATTTAAGTGCCAAATATTAGATTGTGTCACTCAGCTTCAGTTTATAAGCAGCCGATGAGGGAAAGCAATAAATCTCTGATGTGCAGACCTCTGGCGATTTATTACAGACGAGAAAAAAGTAAGCGAGTGAAAGAAGTTTGTGATAAACTTCTCTCTTCATTTAGGCTAATTTTGTTGTGGAAATTCCCTGAGGTACCAAAAGGACGATAATGTGAGATGCAACCGAGCAAATAAAAGCAAAATCTAGTTTAAGCCGCTAATCTAGTCTTTTTTTGCAGCAGCAGCAGCAGCACTGTGAAAGGCACTTTTAGTCAGACCTGTGCTTGATAAATGGCTGGCCATCTAAATCCCACAATGCAATGAAGGTCAACAATTCTCCAGGATGCACCGAGTAAGAAACAGATATGCAGTGCTTATTATAAGTGGACTAGATGACAGAGGATCTCTTAAAGTATGAAACAGTCAAACATTGTAAGTACCTTTTCTGTCCAAACCTCCAAATCTGATTGAGTAAAATGATTCCCATTGGTGAAGGGCCCGTTCGTTTTACCTAAACAGTATACATGTAATTACCCTGGGGGGGGGGGGGGGGGGGGGGCAGGGGGGCAGGGGGGGGGGGGGGGGGGGGGGGGTGTAAGAAGTACTATATATACATTACGATTTTTAAATGTTTTTTGAAAGGAGTGTTTTATGCTCACCAAGGCTGCATTTATTTGATCAAAAATACAGGAAAACATTTAATATTGTGAAATATTTTCAGACTTTGTTCCGTGTTTTGTGTGTGTTTTGCTCCCCATGTGCTCTCCTTGCCCTTATTTGGTATTCTTCCTGTTCCTACTCACTGAGATGTTTCCTAATTTGAGTCAAGGTGTTCCCAGTTTAGTTAGTATTGGTCCCAGGTGTGTCCTGTAGTTTCTGTGCATTTAAACCCTGTGATTCACAGTGTTTCCCAGTGTTTCCCATCTGCTGTTAAATGTCATCCTTGAAGTTACAGTGTTTTGTATCCCTTTGTTTATTTGAATTAAATTATTTTAAATTTTAAAAAATGTAAAAAAAATTTTTTAAAAGTGTTCTCCTGCGTCTCCTCGTTCCTTCCTCCCCGAGTGACCGTGACAGAACAGCAGACCTTAAAAGATGACTGTAGCTGAGGACGCGCTGTGGGGTTTGCGGCAGGGCGGTATGAGGTTGGAGCATTATGTGGAGGGTTTTCTCGAGCTCTCTAACCGGGTGAGCTGGCATGACGCCGCTCTAGGTGCGTGCTTCCTGCTGGGGTTGGATGACGAGATAATCCGCTGCGACGTGCGATTTTCCCCTGATTGAGCTGATTAATCTCGTGCTGTTCTTCAATGGTTCTGATTTCGAAGTTGAAGTAAAGAAGTTTCCCAAGCCTTGTCATCCAACTCCAGCTGGAACGCGTCGCGTCTCCCCAGCTCACCCCACGCCGAGAACTACCACATACCTCTCCAACGGCTCCTACCACCTGCCCAACCTCAAATTCCCCGCTGTCCTCTGAAGCTCCACCGTGGTTTTCAGCCCAGGAGCTCTCAACAAATAAGCTTGCCGGCCGCTCCAAAGACAAGGCTGCCAGCAGCTCGGAATTCAAGTCCACCGACCGCTCCGAAGATAGGCCTGACGGCCGCGCCATTGATGCAAGCCCGCCGGTCACCGCAACGACAAGCCCGCCGGCTGCCCAGTTCCCCCGTAACTTAAGGAGGAGGATGAAGAGAAAAGGAATGTTCTCTGCCTTAATCCTAGCCCCAGAGCTCGCTCCAGTGCCCGCTCCTCACGAAATAGCTTGCTGTGCGCTCCTCCAGAGGCCATCCAGTGCCAGCCCTGTAAGCGCTTTCCCAGATCCCCAGGTAGGCCAGGGAGGGATCAGATCTCAAGTAAGCACAGGGAGGGCTCCAGTACCCCGGTTAGCAAAGGGAGGGGCTCCAGATCCCTTGTAATGGCCAACGGATGGGCCTCGGAGCCGCTAATATCCCCAAAGGAAGGTTTTTTTCTACGGCTCCAGCCGTTAGACTGGACGGGTTGTGGGGGTGGGCAGCCACGGCCTCAGAGGGGACTTTGCACATCGGCATCCTGAAACTACTGCTCCAGTTGGCACTCATGGGTTGACAGATACGACATAGCCTACGAGTCTCATGCTCCGACCAATGGCCGCCGAGTCTCCTGATCCGCCGTGGTCTTCCCAGTGTGACTGATCCACCATGGGTCCGGAATGGGCGTGCCCTGGAGGCCTTCCATCAATTAACCATGTTCCTAGAGGCCTCCAGAGTGCCAACCCCCCTCCCCGTTGGATGTATATGGCACGGGACGAGTCCTTCCGGGAGGGGGGGGGGCGGGGGGAGTCATGTCAGACTTTGTCCGTGTTTTGTGTGTGTTTTGTACAATGTCCAGCATCGACTTATTTGGTATTTCTTCCTCAATTCTGCTCCCTGATTGTTCTAATTTTAATCCGTGTGTCCCCCTAGTTTCTGTGCATTTAAAACAGTGTTTCCCGTTCGCTGTTAAATGTCATCTCTGAAGTCAGTGTTTGTATCCTTTGGTTTATTTGAATTACATTATAGTGAAGTGTTCCCTGCGTTCCTCGTTCCTTCCTCCAGAGGAGTGCCCATGACAATTGCGATGTAAAATAACGTTTTTATATTTTAATATACATTAAAATGCTAATTATTCTTGTGATGCAAAGCTGAATTATCAACATCATTACTCCAGTCTTTAGTGCCACACGATCCTTCAAAAATCATTCTAATATACTGATTTATTATTAGTGCTGGAAACCGTTGTGCTGCTTAATATATTTTTTGGAACATATTAATGATTACAACACCTATCCATGATCTGTGATAACTCTGCGATTAATCGCACACTTCATGAAATCAAGCACATACCATTTATCTTGTTTCAAATGTTTATATTGTCATCATTTGCTATATCCAGCAAAGTAAACCAAAATATTGAAGGGTGATTCTCAAAAATCTTTATTTTCTGCAAGCTTTTTTCAAGATAGATTTAGATGTCTTTCCAAAAAAGGACTCCAAAAGGAAACTCCAAAAGGACACCAAAGAACAAAATGATATAAGGAGCCCATATAAGCACAAATGAAAGAAAAAAAATCTGAATTTTATAGTATGTGTACAGTGCAACACCAAAGAGCTATTTTTCATTATAGAGAAGCCAAGTCTGCGATAGCAGAAAAGGATACATGGAGCGCCAAAAAAAAAAAAAA
>JADLZN010000686.1:0-12047 GCA_018155175.1 Sinocyclocheilus anophthalmus | reverse complement strand
GGGGACAGAATAATTGAGATTTTGAGATTTTGCGCATGCGTGTTAACCGATCACAATGTATTTTCTTCAGCAAAACACATGATGATAGTGTTGCTGATTTACCTTGGATTTGAGTGAGAGTGAGCCTGCAGTGTATTCGCGTGTAGCAACTGCAGTCAGTGCGGCAAATGAATGGTAATCCGCTGTCTCCTCAAAATATCCGTCTACATGCAACGCACATACAGTAAAACCATAAGTCGTTTACTCTGTGCATAATAGCGCCAAATTAATAAAAAAACACAATATATTGACCCACGCTTCTATCATACGTTGTGCACGTTTGTGATGATGTAAGATGACCACAAATGCACCGGGGTTCGATAGAATCAACAGAGTGTAAAACCAGACCAATGCTGCGGGGGGTGCCGGGAACAATTGCACTCGGGTTCGAACCACAGCAAATGAGCCCAGTGTGAAAGCAACCTAAGTGATCCACCAGGTGTGAGTTCTGTACTTCATTAATACTTCCTCGGTTTGTCTTTCTCTATTTTTCTGCAGTACTCGTCAATGTCATCTACTACCTTCTCGAGGTGTCAACTCGACCCCCCCCCCCCCCCCCCCAGCGAACATGAGTCACGCTGTCGCCAAGAACAACCAGGACCTGGTGCTGCACGCCAGCGAGTGTCAGAGGTACATGCACGCACACGCGCACGCACACGCACGCACACACACACACTCACTCACTCACTCACTCACTCACACAGAATCCTCCTTCATCGGGGAGATGTATCGCTGTCTGTCTGGCTGATTGAAGTCTGTAGACTGTCAGACGGCATTACCTGTCCCTCTCCTCCGCTGACAGCTCTCCATTTCATGAAAGTTACTCTCATGAACCAGAGCTGCAGCTGGTCACACTTTCTGACTTTCATAGAGCTTTGGAGAGACAGTCACACGCTTACAGTGTCTCCATATACGTCACAGCAGGTTTTTGATGCATCTCTCTGAAATTGCCTTTAAGGACTTTTTTTGAAGATTGCAGAGAAATGCAAACTTAAGGAGACAGGATTCACCACATGAGATGCTTTCGTTTGAAGGAATGAAGGATAAAACGCAAATGCGACTGTTTTATTCCCTGTCTGACTTGGGTATTAAAGGCAAGAAAAATCATGATTAAATCTTGATTCATGTAATGTTTTTACTTATTTCCTCTTTTTGGATGCCGATAACTTAGAACCAGGTAACTTATGAAGAGAAAATATCATCATGTCAATCATTAAAGGGATAATTCACCCAAAAATAAAAAATTCAGTCATCATAAGCGTGTCTTTTTGAACCCATATGATGTGGTTTCTTTTGTGAAATACGATAGGAAATGTTGTCTGAAAACCTTTTTCAATGCTGCAGCTCTCAAATCACATTTGCATATTCAAACTCGCCATCTTGTGATTGGTGGAGACACTCAAATGGGATTTGGTGTCATTGACACGTCTTTGAATATGCTAAATTAGATTTGAGAGCTACAAAGGAGAGCAAGATATAAATTAAAATTGATTAAAATTTCATGTTTTGGGTGATTTGTTTTTTAAATGTTATCAGAATATCCCTTTAGATATAATACGTTGCTTTATGTTTGTTGGAAAAAAAATAAAAGAGTTTGTTGTGCACCAGGTTCCAAAATGAACACTAGCCAAGCAAATGTGAGATACAATTTGTTTAAGCTATTAAGGAGGAGAAGAGAGGTGACCTGAGAGAGAGAGGCTTAATACATACACTAAAAAAAAGTTATCAGAATTTGCAACTTTAGTGGATTTTATAATTCTGTAAACTCAACATTTTTAAATAAAACTCATACATTTATCATGAACTCAGAAGACATATGATATTTAATATATTAAAAACAATCAATTTTATTAAAATTTGACCCTGGAGCACAAAACCAGTAATAAGGGTACCTTTTTCTAAATTTAGTTTTATACATCATCTGAAAGCTGAATAAATAAGCTTTCCATTGATGCATGGTTTGTTATGATAGGACAATACAACTATTTGAAAATCTGGAATCTCATATAATCAGCTCATTAGAATGATTTCTGTATGATCATGTGACACTGAAGACTGGAGTAATGATGCTGAGATGCTTCTTTCAAAACATAAAAAAAACAAAACTTACAAACCGCAAACTTTTAAAGGGTAGTGTTTTTTTAAATGTTAAATGCATTTTCTCATGTTTTCCAATATTTTTTATGGTAAATTTTCTCAATTCCTTGTTTATTTTGAATCCAGTGTCACTGCTGTAGCGCACATGCACACTTTCCTTTCTCTCTGCACTTTCCTGTCCACTAAAAGCATAAAAATCCCATCGTGCTGGAAATGTAGCCATCATAAAGTGCTTTATAGGCAGGGCCGGATTGACCTCTTATCGTGACATAGGCGAAACAAATTTTTGGGCTTCCACTATTAATATATAATGTTACCACCCCAGCAAACAAAAATATTTCTTAATCAGTGAAACCGTTTTCTATCGCAATAAGTGCTTGCATTCAGTCAATAAAAATCGAATGTCTTATGTGTTGAGAACTGAGAAAGACCATTCCATTAATAGGCACGGAGTACCACTTCGGGAGTTTATTTCTCTAATAATTTTAACGGCCTGGAGTCACAACCACACATCAAGACATTGTTCAGATTATTTTCAACACACAAGATTCAGGACGAAAACAGACAGATGTCTTGGAAGTAATTTCTTACGTACCTCATCCTAAACCTTCCGTTGCAAATTCCAAAACGTAATTTTAGAGCTAATAACAGAGGTTTGAGCCATTGGTATGCAGGCTAATGCAGTTATTAGAGAGAGAGAGAGATTAAGCGAGTGTGAATACCTGCGTCTATGCATCTCTCAGCAGCGTTCAGCAGCAGCGTCTACTAATAGCGAATCTTTAAGTTGAACTGCTTCAAAAACCTTGCTACTAAGAAATGTCATGTGGCTTTTCATCTGCAAAACTATTTTATTGATCAATTCACGGGGCAGCGCTGACAACAAGTTTCTGTCTGCATCTCCGCGTGTGTGCGCAAGTGTGTGTGTGTGCATCTGTGAGAGAGAACGGGAGAAAGAAAGTGTGATTTCCGTACATAAAAAAGGTTGAAGACATGGAAATAGTTTGTCATTTTTTTTACCCTATTGTTTGTTATATTTGTCTTCATGGGGTTTTGGTTATTTACTGTTTGTAGATAGCCCATAACTTAAAAAAAATATCATCTCTCTTCGTTGTGTTTGGGCCTCCCCTGGACGAGCGAACATAGGCATGTGCCTAGAATGCCTATGCATAAATCCAGCCCTGTTTATAGGTTTGTGTTGACATGCAGAGCTGCATTTTCTTCGTATACGAGCTGTTCTGATGCCCTGCGGGTGACATTCCCTTCTCCCGATCACCTCCATGGATCACCTGATTAATGACTCGATTGGGAACCGTGCTGCTTTGGCCGATACCTGAATCAGAAAGAATTGATGAACAGATTACAGAGTTCCTGAAGCTGCGGGGTGATTTATTCTGGAGGATGAAATATAAACGACTACATGCTGATCGATGTGTGTGTGTACTGGTTATTGATCTCTTAGAGGGCTAAATCAGGTCTTCCCCTCTTTAATGGCACTGTGTGTGTTATGTGTTATTGTGTAGTTCTTCATACTGATTCTTTCTATCTTTTCTCATAACGTGAGATGTCTCATCTCGTGATGGTTCTGTGTCTTTTCCTCTTCCTCGTTCTGTATGATGAATGCTTTCAGGGAGAGGTTTTTTAAAGGATGACACTGTCCTCGCTTTACACCCATCGTTCCTGTCAGTCATCCGTGGGCCGCCAGCGTGACAATGAGGCGTCCAGCGGTGCAAGGGCTCACCTTCACTAATCGATTTCTCTGAGCCTCAGATCTCCTCAGCCCTCTTTTTTCTGTTTGAGAGAGATTGTTTCTGTAAGAGCTGAATAAGCTGGAGTTTCTCTGGGTGAAGTGCTGTTGTGTTTAAGATTCAGATGAGATCTTGGTTGCTTTTCTTGTTACTGGTGCATTTTGTGTTTTCGGCACTGGTCAAGGGCCCATTCTGCTTTAAAAATAACATAACATCAAAATTGACCCAATTACTTCATTAAGACATTTTCTAGGTTTTATTGTGAATGTTTCATCAGTGCATGTTAAAATTATTTTTATTTTATTTTTTATTATTATTCTCTTCAGCAGTGGATAGAGCATAAACCTTTGATTTCATCAAACAAAATAGACCAAACAAAAATAAGGAGATTTAATTATTTTGTTTTGTTAAAAATAAATAAATAAATATTCAGTTTAGCCAATATGTGCAAAAATGTTTATTTTCCCCCCCTGATTCCTAAATATTGTTCATGATGATGATGAATGTTTATTGTAACAATTTTTTGTTTGTTTTTTTCCCCTTAATGAATCTTTGCAATATTTGATTTTTACTGCACATTTTTAAGTGGCAGCATATTTGAGCAGATACGAAACTCAGGTCATAAAGTTCGTCAAATTTTAAGAAATTCATATTGAGCCAGACTGGTTGAAGTCAAGCCTGTCTGTGTTCAGTCAGCTGACTCTCTAATGAGAGCTTTAATTGGGCAGATTTCTCTGGAGGTTTGAAGAGAGTAGGGTATGATGTGCCACTTTTTATTTAAGTTGTCCTCAATTCAGGGAGAAGTGATAACTAAGACTTAATGAGAAATGAGAAATAAAACTAATAGTCCTAATTATATTTCAGATGATCTCCTGTAAAGTAATATTATAAGAAAGCATTCTGCATAGTACAGTACTTACATCTCTCTCGCCTAATTATTTTTGTGCCTAGATATCTTTATTTATTAAATAAGAAAATTGATATGTTATTTGTTCACTTAGGTTCTTAAGGTATTCGTTTTAATTAGATTTTGATCTAACATTAGATTTTGGATTATGATCTGAGAAACGTTTAGTTTTTCTAAGAATGAATAGATTTTAATGTTCTCATCTTTAATAAGAAGCATGAGTGTGTGTTTCAGCTTGAACAATTATAAATGCAAACAGTATGAACTTAATCAATGTGAACAATTTATTTTCTTTTATTTATTTATTTTGAACAAATATGCATTGAACATGCATATTTAAACACTGAATATATTTACAATTTCATGGAACCACATTGAATGGTATTGAGATATCTTTAATGGTTCTTGTTACAGGCATGCACATTTCTGGGAAAAAATATGAAAAGTACTTCTCCCCCCATTTCTGAACTATCACCTATTGGCAATGCAACAAGGATTGCTAAAGTCAACAGATTCTACTAATAGACCAACCAATCTCTGTGTAAAAATAAAATAATGATGCTGCCATCTTTATAAAGTCAGTATTCGGCTCCAAAGGTGAAATTAATCATTTTGACTCACCTCTACAAAATAGTGCATTACTCTATTGTGTGCAATATTCATCCATGGAATTTATAGAATTTTGGCTTTCTTCTTCATTTATATATTTCTTTCACCTAAAAAATATTTTAGCTGTAGAGCTCTGGTAACAAAATGATTGTGTTAGAAAAACCAGCAGGCTTCATGCCAGTCACAGTGAGTGTGTTTGTGTTGACATCATATGTGCGTCTTCACCTGTGCATATATTTGATTTGTGTGGAAGCTTGTTTGAACTGTCACTGATTCATACCTTTTGAAACACCATTAAGGGCACTGAATTTGTGACACATTGTGCATTTTGGGTTTTTTACACTCTCTCTACTTTGTGTTAGTGTGACATACTCCGCTCAACTTCATTACCCACATAATTTAAACAAAAGCCTGTTGCTGTAGCAACAAGCCTCTAAGTGCTTCCTCCATGATGAAGGGCCACTTTTTCCTTTTTCCTGTGTTAGTGTGGGGGGAGGTACTGCTATGTTCCCTTTCCCAGAGTCTCAAGTCTGTAGCTCTGTTTCAAAATGTAAGATGCCTATATAGGAATTATTTAAAGGCATCTTGGAAAATAACTCCCAACAGACAGCAAAGTGAGTGCAATTATGCTGCCTAAGAAACCTTGTTTAGGCCATTGCTAAGGCAGCATTGCATGCATTCATCACAGATATTGCAATTTCAAAATGTGCAACAAGCTCAGTGAAAACTAAATTCAAGATGGCAGACAAAAACGAGAGACAAAACAAATGTTGAGTATATGGATATACTCAGGGCCGCATTAAGACCTCACTGGGACCCGGGGCTATGACTTACTGCAGTGCCCCCATCACAATAATGATATATATAATATCCATATATTCACAATTATTAATAGCACAAGATACTACGAAATCAAACCTACTTGAAAACCTTAACAAATGAATAAGAAAATATAATTGTATAAAGTTAAATGTACATAATAGACTTGAATAGTTCTTCACTGATAATTTAATATTACATTAAATTCTATATTATTTTACAAAAGTGGATTCAGTCGAGTGATTTTCTCTGAGTGTTTTATTTAAATATTGAAACACTATGGCAGCTTAGCAGCTATCTTAGGTGCTTTAGAGGGAAGAGTTCACCAAAATGAAAAGTTGTTGTGTTTTCAACCTGTATGGAGTTACTTGTGTTGAATCAAAATACATATTTGGAACAGATACTGGTACCAAACAATAAAAAAAAAAACAACCACTATGGATGTCAGAGAGAACAGGAAATTTCGGGTTATGAAACAGTTCTTCACAATCTTTGTTTGAGTGAAGGAGAACAAATAAATTCCTAAAGGTTAGAACAAATGAGCTTGAGAGGTGAGTAAATGATGACAATATTATTTTGGGGTAGATCATATAATGCCAGATCTATATAGCCTACTAATACGACATGCTTTTTTGACCTATTAACGTTCATGTTAAGGACACAACGACTGTGTGACGAGGCTACTCGAAAAGACTGGCATTTGACGCAGAACTATGTGTATTAAAGTTTTAAGCACAAGGGCGGCGAAATATAAAACTCAAGTTGAGCAATCGCCCTGTCGAGCTTGGTGCGCCGTGCGTATCAGGCTGAAACCGTCTTAACGTGAGCATTTACCCAACAAGAATTCTGCCCCGCTGCATAATGCCTTTGAATAGTTTAAAACCATTTGTTTTTAAACCCCAATGCTTAAAATGTGTTTAAGCTTACAAGCAAAATGATTGACATCTACCAGGTTATTTCCCAACCCTAAAGCGAATATATAGAGTTTGTTGAAACACAAAAAGCCAAATACATCCATCATGTTAATAATCAAACTAACCTAAAATCGGTGGGGACGATGACGCTGTGTTTTTATCTGCTCCATGTGCCCGGTCCACTTGCGGTTTCACAACTTCTACTCCATCATCATCTTTAGTAAAATAACCTAGCTGGGGATTTTACTGACTATGTTTTATCTGCTGATTGTCTTTTACATTTTTCTTTTTTTTTTTTTGAGCCCCTCTCTCACATTTTTTTTTTTTAGAATAGCTGACATTTTTACTTATCGAAGACTGTTCTTTCCGTGACCATTTCCAGATTATGCCAGAACAAAGTGAAGATGTGGAGGTGGAGGATGCGGACAATGACAGCGCTAGCGATTACCCTGATAAATCACGCGTACAGGTCGTTAAAAAGAGTCCAATACAGAATAAATGCCATTTGAGTTGGTAAGAGCAACAAATAATAAAAGTGACGTTTCAATATCTAATGGTAACGAGGAATTTTATGGCAAAAGCTCCATTAAATAATAGCGTAATAAGTGGGGGCGGTGGTGGGGCCTTGGCGGAGGTGGTGCTTCAGCAGTCTAAACGCCATCGCAGCCAATCAACCCCGGGCCCCTCGTTGACTCGGACTGGAGGCTTCATGCCCCCCAGCCTAGCCTATTGTAATCGGTCCTGGATATTACTGTTATATAAAAACTAGTAATATATATGATATGGAAGAATTGCTGGCTCAACGGAGTCCACTGCGGATGTCTATAGCTATATTTCAATTATATTAAATAAAAAAAAATTAATACATTTTTTAGAATAAATGAAGATGTTTTTTAAAAAGAGTAGTTGAGTAATATATCAATTAAAAAATAAACTAGTTTATGCTTATTAACACATCACTATTAAAATGAAGAAAAAATTTACACATACATAATTTGAAATTTTTGAGATTGGACTCTTGCAGTCGGATGGATTAACAACCTGTTATTCTTTTCTTGACTCATTATGAGGATTGTGTCGTTTTGAGGTATTAAAATTATAAGTGTCCAGGAATGACCAGTGAGTTAATGCGGATGTTGAGATGCTGCTCTGATGCTAATGGAGGTGATGCGGGCGTTGCCGTGGCGACAGTGATGTGCTGTCGTGCTGTGACGGTCACACCCCGCACGGGTTACGGGGAGGCAGTCTCGTAAATCGCTCAGAGCTCTTATGTGCGAGAAGTCTTCGGAGAGCAACACACACAGCTCAGACTAAT
The DNA here is from genome assembly GCA_018155175.1 of Sinocyclocheilus anophthalmus. Taxonomy (NCBI): domain Eukaryota; kingdom Metazoa; phylum Chordata; class Actinopteri; order Cypriniformes; family Cyprinidae; genus Sinocyclocheilus; species Sinocyclocheilus anophthalmus. The sequence continues at coordinate 3,602 of JADLZN010000686.1, read as the reverse complement.
TCATAAACGCTCTCGTATCACTCTCACTCTTCTCACTCTCCATACTTGAACAGACAGTCAGTGACCCTTTCAAACTGCGCAGCAAAATGCCTGAATCGTAATAAATGTGGATCTGTAATCGTTTCTCTTCATGAATATAGATAGACAGAAACTATAAAAAATGTTATCACTGAAAATTGGATAAGTGAAAAGAAAGGTATAATTGTTCGACTCACTGTATATATACGGTATATGTATGTATGTATGTCTGTCTAATAATATATATACGAATATATATATATATATTATATATATACTATATATATATATTATATATAGATATATATATATCTAGAGAGAGAACGAAGAGGGAAAAATACATATTAAATATATGTATTGAAAATGATTCAAACTGAAATTGCTTGAACTGCTGTTAAGGCTGAAAAAATCATTGCAAATTGGTTGTTTGTAAATGACTCTGCTGCTGTTACATGCATAAACATGTGTCTCACAGCTGCAGTCTTTTTAAGAACCATTGTAAATTAACCATTGAATTTAACAGGACGCTATAGTTTCAAGTGTTCAGGATTTTTGTTTCTGTCACTTTTTCCTTTCTCCCCAAGGTACACTATAAACTGTGTTGTTTATGTATGTGTGTGTGTGAATTGATGTGTGATTTGTATACTTCAATCTCGTGAGGATCTTGTTGTAAGTCTTGCTTTGTATCTCTCTCTCTCCTCTACTCTTACTCTCTCTCTCTCTCTCATTTTTGTTCTTTCCTTGTGCTCTGACACTCGATGAATAAAAACACCATTGTTTGAATGAGTCCAGATTTTGCATGTACCTTGGACAAACTAATGATGAAGAAACAGGGATTGGTGAGGGTGTGTGTGTGTTTCTTGGCACCTGCACGTGTGTGTTTGTTTGAGGTTTTACATTTGAATATTTGGTACAAAGAAATGTCAAGAAACTGCATTAAAATGCTGTATTATTCTTCATATGGTAATAAGATGGACATGCTAAACAAAAACCCATCATAACTGTGTTTATTTGGTTAAAAATATTCAGGTCATATTTCATCCCAAATAACAAAAAGACGATCTTATTTTTAGAAGAAAAAAAATCTCAGTGTCCTATATACAAACTATATTTTTGTTATGCAAAATATAATTTTAAATATAATTTTACATAGCATTTCTGTGGGACATTAGCTTTAGGCATGAATCACACCGGTTGGCTGGTTCACTTGACATCCAACTGACTAATTGGTTAGTGAGATTGATTAGTTTCAGATTTTTTCCTCCTTATTTTATTAAGTAATCTTAGTTATTTTTAGTGTCAGTGTTATAATTGGCCTGCTGACAGTGTGCTCTGTATGCTAACTGAAACATTAGCTGTTAACTGTCAGGCGGGTTTCATGATAAAACCTTCTCTGAGAAAATGCATCTTGAAAGTCACCAGTTTCATTTTGGTTTGTTTTTAAAATAGTAATTGCTGAATTGAGTTTTCTCAGTGGAGTGTCTATAAGGGGATCTTTCTGTCTTTCTCGTTGTCTGTTGTAAGATGAGCCTCGAATCTCTTTGCATTTGGATTTATTACACTGGGCATCTCTCTTCTCATTTCTGTGAGTTTTTCTGAGCGCTGCTTATGTTTTGCAATGAGACATCTTTGTTTGGAGTTCTCTTATGAGATTCCACATCTCAGACGTCGTATGTCTAGCCAGCACGGAGAGACCATATCATGGAGTCTCAGTGTCTCCTTTCACTTGTGTGTTGTTTTACAGGATCAGTTTACACGCAAATCAGATCACATTTACTGACACGTCCATCAGTGTCAAGCTCAAGACAACTGCAGCCTCTTCATCGACATTAACCTCTCGTCTCATAAACATCAGGTGACTGAACATCATGACTGACTGCATTAAAGAGAGAGGAGGGAAGAAGGAAAAAATGAAGAGCTAAAAGGAAGGAAGGAGGAATGAAAAAGGAAAAGAAATTAGAACAAAAATAAGAAAGGAATGTAGAACGGAAAGAGAAAGAAAGAAAGAAAGACAAGGAAGCATGATGGGTAGAATGACAAAAAGGATGGATTGAAGAACGAATGACAGAAAGAAGAAGGATGGAAGGTAGAACAGAAAGAGAAAAGGAGGAACAAATAAGGAAAGAGGTAGAAGTACAGAGGAAGGAAAGATGGAAGAAAGGTAGAATAGATAGAGGAATAAAGAAAAGAAGAACTAATAAGGAAGCAAGGAACGAAGAACAGAAAATGGATGGAAGGAACAAAGAACTAAAAGAAAGGCAAGAACAAAAAAGGAAAGAATTTAGAAAAAAGAAGAAAGGTAGAACAGAAAGAGGAAAGAAGGAAGGAAGGACACAGAAAAAGGAAGGAAGAACAAAATGGAAGATGGCAAGAATGGAAAAACAAAGGAAGGTAGAACAAAGAAGGAATAACAAAAAAATGAAGGAAGAATAGAAGGAAAGAAGGGTGGTTAAAAAGGAAGAATGAGCAAAAAGTAGGAAGAAGAAAAAATAAGGAAGGATGGTAGAAAGGGAAAAGGAGGTAGAATTACGGAAGGGTGGAAGAAAAGAATGGAGTAAGGAAGGAAGAACAAGAAAGAAGAAATTAAAGTAGAATAAAAAAGAAAGCAAGCAAGGTTGATTAAAAAGGAAGAACAAAAAGAAAGGTAGATAGATGAATGAAAGGAGGAATGAACAAAATGAAGGACTGAAGAATGGAAGGAATAACAAATAAGGAGATAGAAAGACAGGAAGCACAAAGAAAAAATCTAGTTTGAAATTAAAAGAATGGAAGCATTGAAACTGAACGGAAAATGAAACAAAGAACAGACAAAAATGTAAGGATGATAATGAAGAACGAAAGAAAAAAAGCAGGTGACTCAAATGGCAGAATGAAAGAATAAACTGGAAAAATGACAAAGCAAACAAGAAAAAAACAAATTAAACGAAACAGAACTGGAGGATAAAAACAAACCAGTGAATGAATTAAACATTGGCAGAACGAAAGAAGGAAAAGAACAAGCAAAGGTATAAAAGAACTGGCAACTAAAATAAACCTAAAGAATGACAAAGATGAATGAAATAATGTCACAGTGACAAAACAAACACATAAACCAACAATAGAACAAATGAAAGCAAGCAAGCAGGAGAGTTTACAGATGAAGGAGCAGAGGAGATTGAGACATCCAGCTTCACTGATGCTGTGTTTCATCTGCTGCTATCTGAGCGCTTCAGTGTCAGGAGTCGAGCGTCTCAATCCACTGCAGCGTCAGAGCGCCAGATGCATGAAAGCAGAACGATACTTAATAATTATTCCGTCCTGCATGATGCCCAGTTCGCCACAGGCTGTGTAAACAGAGTGCGAGAGCGGCTGCAGGCTGTTTGTGTTTTCCTTAATGCGTGTGTGATGAATTATGTATCAGTGTCTGCAGGGATCTCGGCCTGTTGTCTTCTGTGGACTGACTTATTTTCTTAATAATCCATATACATACATATGGATGGATGAATCTTTATATAGATTTTTGGACTTTCATTAATTACAAAGGTTTTTTAAAATACTTTTTTTAATACAAAAATTATATATATATTTTTTACTATCAATACTGT
>JADLZN010000685.1:0-86008 GCA_018155175.1 Sinocyclocheilus anophthalmus | reverse complement strand
GAGGATAAAGTCACGTTAACATAATATCACAACTGAAATATTAACCGAGCAGAATATACCATTAAATACCCCACTACACCAAAACAACATTGGCTACAAATCCTATCCATATTCAACATATGTAGGAAAAATGGCTCAGCAAGAAGGAAACAAACAAAAAAATAAGTAAGAAAAAGATTCAGCTCTGTCTATCAATGGGACAACTCCTGAGATATTTGTAACAATGATCTGTAATGTGTTTGTATGTCAGAATGCACTTTTTGGCCAATTGTAAATTAACTCCCAGTGTAAAACATGAGGTTGGACAGGTTGAAAAGCCACTCTGTGTGTGTGTGTGTTTGTTTGGGAAACTGTAAGTATATTTTAGTATTTAAAGAGAGACTTATTTGATTGTGTCAAACAAACAAATTACTGGGGTATGTTTTCATAAACTAAGGCCAGAACTGAGGTTTACTCAGGTTGCGGGGTGCTGGGACCCCAGGAAAAGAGACTGGGAAGGCGGAAGGCAGAGTCTCTCCGTGCTGGGTCAGGAAGAGTTAGGGTCTCCGGAGCTGACTTCTTCCGTGGTCTGTCCTTGGGCACAGAAAGGAAGTCTGGAGCTTCAGTGGAGAGGGGTGTAGAGGGAGCGCTGGATGTGCCGCTACGAGCGCAGGCTGGCAGGGGCTTCTCGCTGATGGAAATAGCTGGCGGAAAGGTTCCCAGCTTCTTATTGGTGGCTTCCTGAGTGGCTCGTTCATATTCTCTCACTTCCTCTATTGTCATGTCTTTAAACATCCAAAGCAAAGGAATTTCTATTAGTGGGGTTTCACTAATGTAATTTATATTGGACTAAACCAGTGGTGTTAAACTCAGATCCTGAAGGGCAACAGTCCTGAGGAGTATAGTTCCAACATTGCTTAAATCCATCTACCTGTAGTCTTATAGTAATCCTGAAGGACTGAATGAGCTGGATAAGGTGTGTCAAATTGGGAGTATGGCCCTCCAGATGTTAAGTTTGACACCCCCTGGATTAACCAAATCCAATATAAAATCATATTCAATCTGATGTTCACGAGGCTTCCATTACCAAGCTATAGTAAAATATTGTCATTTTTATTTGTTTCTACAGGCAATTGTTTGCCTATTATTTATAGCTGTCTTCCTTAGTTGTCAAATCCTGGTTAATAATGTCATGATGGTGGTGAGGGGTACCTTTAATTCAGGGGTGTCCAGTCCTACTCCTGAAGGGCCACCTTCCTGCAGAGTTTAGCTTTATCACACCTTTAGTGATTCTGAAGACCTTAATTAGCTGTGTTTAATTGGGGCCAGAGCTAAACTCTGCTGAAAGGTGGCCCTCCAGGAGGAGGACTGGAGACCCCTGCTCTAATTCAGCAACTCAATGAACCATTGTTTCCTCCTCCTTCACACTCGCTGCACGTTTAGGAGTTCACTGAGAACGCAATGTGCTCAACAGTAGTAAAAGAGATGCTGCTTTTTTTTTTGAGCAGAAAACGGCTCTGCTTTCTATGCTTTGCAATCTGAACACTTTCAGTGTTCATGACTGAACAATTTGTTAAAGTCATCTAATCTAATCAGTATGGTCAAGGTCCTTGATGAGAACATGAAGAACAACTTTAAAGTGCTGAATTTCTCAGCTGAAACATATCTTTTCTGTCTGTTTGTTCTTGCAGTGACTCATGAGAGTAAACACGGTTGTGAGCTATGGATCACGACATCCATTGGCATTCGTGAGGTTTGTTAGTCACAACTCTGGGACAGAGTCAAAACAAAAGAAACGGCAAATAAATGTAAAGAGATGAATAAACAGCAATCTGAAGGGAAGGCTGTGTGCATGACTGGCTGGTCAATGCCAAACTTACCAATCCACTCATCAACCCAAGCGAAAGCCTGTCTATGACCCAGCAACAGCACATCCCTCACCACCTACAGAAAGAAAGACAGGTACAAATATATGGTCATTCTGATGTTGCCAAGTAGATGTGTTCCTGGATCTTTTGTTGGTCCTGGAAAATTATTTTTGTCAAATGAACATACTCCTAATCTTCCCTAACCCCAATGCTAACAATGACCCTAACATCAGAGGGAAATGAACAGTTAAAAGAAATGTTGTTGAAGCCTCAGCTCCAGCACAAAGCTGACTAATCCTAACCCTTAAATCTGATTGGTTGACAGGAATATTGCTCCAGAACCAACAAAGATGATCCAAGGACTTGTTCTGCTAGATGATATCATGGTAAGCACAGCTGGATATACAGATCTATCTATAGATCTGAGTGATGTGCAATGAGAGTAACTACAAGGTTAGGGTTTTAGGGGGCTCGCCCGGGATATGTGGAGGGGTGGAAGTGACCTTGTGCACAAACTGCTCCACACGTGTCTGAAGTCCCCACACCTCGAACTTCACCGTTACTAGCTTATAGGAGCACATGATGGGATCCTGTGTGTCCCTCCAGCCTTCCTTCAGCAAACCCCGGGTTGTCTTCTCGGATTTAAAGTATCGTGGGTCCTGGAGTGAAAATACATAATGGAAGTAAAATAAAATGTCCTGGAATGGAAATAAAATGGCCCACAGAGTTCATTTTATATACAGTACAATACACAAGAATGTCTCATTTAAACCTTTATAAGACTTATTCATAGCAGAATAGAAAGAAGACAGGAGATGACTGGAAGAAAAGGTGGGACTCAGGTCAGAAAATTACATGAACCAGCACATGCCAACTATGCAAAACACTAAGCAATGGCTCTGACGATTGGATATCTAATTTTACAGTTAATAATAAATGATAAATTAGTCTCCAGTCCAACTTTGATTAGAGACGTTTAGATATTCTCACTGTAAACATGTCCTTGTACTGGTTGAGTTCTGGTTGGTGGCAAATTTCTGCAAACAAACCAAATATATCTACAATTTTACAGTTAATTTACAGATGTTAATTATATTATTGTTAATTATATGATTACAGTCAGTTTGAAAATGTGCGTCTGGCCGGAATGTCGGTTTCTGTTTGGTTTGTGAAACCCGCCCACTGCCAGTTTAACCCCGGGTTGCCAGTTGGCGGAAAACACAGCGTATTTCATTTCATTCATCGTCAAGTGCGCTCGTTCCTGTTGGTGTTGTCAATCTGGCAACCCGCGTGTGCGTCAAGTCTGAGGAGGAGGGGCCGGGTGAAAAAACCCTCTCCGATATTTTGAATTTGGACTGCAATACCTATTTCAACCACTCGGTGTCAATCCTACATAAAACACCTTTAACAAGCAAAGTAATTTTTATTCATAGGTAGAAAACACCAAAATCCCGCACTTCTCGGAAAACTTGATGACTCAAAAGAATCCGTTTTGAACTGGTTCACTGAAACGAGCCGAGTCGTAAAAATGAATCGGAACTAATGCTACCCATGATTGACTCCCCCCCCCCATATTACTATATTAATGCAACTTCGTCTCTCTCTTTATCTCTCTGTTTTGTGTGTGCAGTCATCTGTGTTTTTTCTATAGATGATGGCAGCTGTTGTTGTTTGTAGTAATTGTACAGCTGAAGCAGTAATTGCAGAGCTGTGAGAACTAGCTGCTTGTTCAATGAGTGAGAGACAGAGAGATGAAGCTGTTATCACTCCTAAGACTCTCAATCCCTTCATTTTGATTCTCTCTTTGAATCCTCTTTCATCCTTGTTTGGAGGAAGCTCTTTGCACAGAAAGTAAATACCCAGGGATGATTAGAAACATATGTTTCAGAGGAAAGACAGTAGCACAGTTGGAATACTAGTGTGTTTGTGTTTTCCAGCTCTGATTGGATTGGCTCTTCTGAAATTGTCCTCTCACTACTTAGATTCTACATTTCCTTCTGTTGAGAAGGAAATAACATACAAATAGATTTCCTTCTAAAAAAAAAAAAACTGATTAACACACAGTATGCATTTATGTTTCTGGTATTGTGTAATAAAGCAAAAAAAAAAAACAACTCAAAACTTTTTGATGCAGCGGATGCTGTCATGTACCAGTCCGGCCAGACATGAGTTTCACTGTCATTCAGAGCATGTGTAATAATAATGCCTTGGGTTTTATTCATTGTGTCTTTGATCACATGTATAGCCATAGACGTGTCTGATGATGTAACTCATGCGATTTTATAAACAGACTGAGAGTTGACATCAAGATTTCCACACAAATCATTGTGTTTCCACCAAGGTCAAGTTTCAGACATCTCGAGATTATAAGCGCAAACATCTAACAGATGTGGTCCGCTGTAAATAAGGATATGACTTAAAAGTTTTTGGGATTTTAATTTTCAAGAAAAGGGACCTATATTAATACTTTATACAAACAGCTTCTGATTTCTAACTTGATGTGAATCCAGTGAAGATCAGTATGTGTTTCTGACCTCTTTGGTGTGAGTGGGTTGCTGGTGGCTTTAATGTATTTTGAGGTTATTTTTAGTCTGAGGGATGTTGAGAGATTTACTCAAGTCACTTGACATCAGGACTTCAGTCAGAAAGATTCTCTCCATCTCCCCCTCGTGTTCTCACAGAGAGAGGCCAGTTGCCTTCATTTCTTTCTTTCAGTGTAATTTTTAGTGCTATAGATACATACAGATCATCTGCACTACTGCCATTTTCAATATCGCTAAACTAGACCACTCCTCCTGAGAGCATTACCAAAGTCAACGTCACACATGCATAGAAATATTTGAAGAAAATCGCTTGTATCTTTAATGTCATTGGAATCTGTCTGAAAAAATTCAATATGTACAATTATTTAAAATAACATATTTTTCATTTGTTTAAATATTAATAATAGTCATGTTTATTTATATAAATATAATTAAGTAAAACAATTGACATGTCTGGGTTCACTGGCAGGTCACACATTGTTTTACTCATACATAACAGTACTGTACATTCCTTGTTTCTTCTTCCTTGAAATTAAGTTTGCCGACAGGAAATCGACTAGCAAATTCTCCCTCTCTCTCTCTCTACAAAGCACCAGATTAACTAAATTATTTTACTATTTTCTTAATCCTTAAACACTCAACCAGACACAACAGCAAGACTGACTTAGATATGCAATTGCATGCAGACAAATACACATAAGTCATGCTGCAAAAAAATGCCATGCCAAAACTGATGCCCTTTTTGAGTGTTATCCCAAATAAATGTGATTTCATATAAATGTTTAATTGCAGCCTCAGATTATATTACACGGGTTTGTGATGCCTCTTTGCAAATTACCTCATTGCATACTAAGGAGTAGTTCACCCAAAGATTTGCTATAAATGTACTCACCTTCAGGCCATCCAAGTTGTAGATGAGTTAATTGAAGCCAACTGGTATACTGGAGTCGTGTGAATTACTTGGATTATTGTGATGTTTTTATCAACAGTCTGGACTCTCATTCTGACGGCACCAATTCACTGCAGAGGATCCACTGGTGAACAAGTGATTTAATGCTAATTTTTTCCAAATCTGTTCGAATGAAGAAACATTTTAGGTGAAACTATCGTTAAAGAGTGAAAGACTTGTACATTTAAACAGTAGTTCCTGCAATTATTAAATGTAAATTTTTGTTCTTTTAAAAAAGCTAAATATACCAGATATGTGCAAAGTGTCAATGTGATGGTCACAACCCATTTTACATCATAATGTAATCCATTTCCAAAACACTATATATCAATGAAAAAAGTGGTTATACCACTCTACAGTAATAAATAAAACATACCTTTAAACTAGATGCGCACTGACCAAGTGTGGATCCTATATCTCAGTGGTTATATGTTGACTTCAGCACAGTAACAGTGGCTTCATTGCCTTATCTAGGCCATTGTAAATGAATGTGGCAGAATCTCTATTCTCAGGTGAGAATCTCATCTTCTCTGTCAGAGATGAAAGGGAGTTTCAGCTTAATTTGAATTGCAAATAAGTGCCATTATACTTCACTGGCAGCTTAAGTTATTTATGAAAGCTCTTTTTATGTTAGTTGTCAGCAGGAATGGTCTTGTTGAGCCATGAATGGAAAATAACTGTTCTGTGATCATTTAAACAGTGCATATATATGGTTTGGAGCTTAATTCAAGAGGCTTTGATACACTTTTTTTTCTTCCATTTTTACAGTGCCAAAGTTTACTTTTGAAACTTGTAGCCTAAGGTTAAAAAAAGCTGGCCTGTTAAATGAATATTGCTCAACATACAGGATACAAATGATAATACATCAGTAGCATTCATCATACAATTATGGGAAATAGATTTGCTAGTTTAAATGCTAGTTTAGATGCAAAATTATCCCCACATCCAAGCCTCTAATATGGGCAAAAATCATAAATCCGATCGCTTAGAGCCACATGATATGTGGCATCATCATGTTTGTACCACAAACAAGGAGATACATTACTGGTGGACGGCGATGTGTGGCTGGGATGATTGTGAGGGTGTTTATCAGATGTTTGGACTCTTATTCTGATGGCAAACATTCACTGCAGAGGATCCATTGGTGAGAAGTGATTGTAATGCTAAATCTCTCCAAATCTGGTTATGTGAAGAAACAAACTCATTACAGCTTGGATGGCCTGCATGAGGGTGAGTAAAGGTTCGAAAATTTCATTTTTGCGGTGAACTGTCCTTAATACTGAGGGTCAAGTTTTATATTATTTCTGCAGTTAAATGCATCAGTTTAATTAAACAAACTTGTATAAATACATATTGTCAGTGTGTAGTTTTAGATGCAGTTTCGGTGCTGACTCATTCTGCTACACAAGTGATGTAACAGTCACAATGACAATTTAATATCACAAGTGCAAAGGTCCACACACTTGGCCCAATGAAGGTATCCAGTGGTGGATGAAGGTTTCTTGCATGTTCGTTCTTTTCAGCGCGCAGAGTTATTCAATTTAGGTTTATGACATTTTAGTATGACCTCGAATTTAGGTTGAAAATCAAATTGATTGTTTGTCTGTCTCTAATTATTACTATTATTCTAACATTTGGTTATTCTAGTTAACTCTTTACTATATATTTACTCGTTCATTAGGAATCTATGTCGCACAAACTCCTTTGATCCTTAGCCAGAGGTTTGTGGCTAATACTATTTAATATGCTTTAAATAGTAGGTCTGTTTAGCCCCCTACAGTTACCCATGTAATACTCAGACATTAATCAGCGGTTCTGCTAGACCCTCTGTCTAGCCCCCGATAGTTAATATAACTCCGTACAACTTAATTAACACTGAAATCATATACATGGTTAACGTAACTGAGTACAACTTAAAACTAAGGTTCCAGCGGTTAGTCAGAAACCAATAACCTCACCTGATGTGCCCATGCTCCATCTAAACTGATATTTAGTATGCACTTAACCCTGGACACAGATTTGCAAAGACATACGCCTTCACTTAATCTACTTGAAAAAATAACTTCAGAGTAATCAGAATGAATCAAATGTAACAATTTATTATCAGTCAGGTAAATATGTATTATGCCAATTATCTCCATAGCCAATTCAAAGATATCAAATCAATACAAAACATCAAATTCTCAAAGACGAATCTAAGAGTAAGATACATACCTGACTTTTAGTAAAATACATAGTACAGAGTGTGTGGACACATTCCATACTACGGGCTCTCTGACTACAGAACCGCCCTGACCCTTTTGCTGCAATCCTTTAAATACAAAACCAAGATAAGACGTGTAATTTACATTAACCCAGGTCCCAGACCTGGGTTGTTTGCACCTCAATGGGAACAGAAGGTAATTTGCATGGAATGACCCTCTACAGTAATCAAAGTATCTCTTAACTCTTAGGATCTGTATTATCTTTTAGTCTACTTTTGTAAGATTAAGACCATTGTACCACTCACCCTGAGACTATTCAAATGAAACCAAACATGACTGTAAATCTTATTTGCATTCATATAGAACATTATATTATTGACCATTCTGAGTGAATCCAGTGGAGAGAGCAGATGAAAAGGCACTGATGCATATGTGAGAGAGGCGTTTCCTGCACCTCCTCTCTGTGGGGTGTCTTCAAGATGCCAGTGTATTGTCTGTTTCTCAGGAGATCAAAGTATTTGAGTTTCTTTTATCCTTACACAAGTATTATTAATCAATAGTTGAGTGGTGCCGACTTAAATAGGGTTTTAACATGCATAGGATGAAAATGATAATGCATCTTTCAAAATACAATCAAAGGAAATGTTTGTAAACGTTTGCCAGTTCAGATGGATCCAAGATTATCCCCACCTCTAAGTCTCTATAACATTATGGGAAATGATCATAAATCTGATCTCTTAGAGCCACATGATTTGAGGCATCATTCATGTTTGTTCCACAAACACTGTGGGATATCTTACAAAGTTTAATAGAAAGGTCAAGGGTTTATGAGCAATAATAGTAGTGATGCTTGCCAAGTTTACATTTTATTAAAGCCGTGTGTGACAAACCTAATGACAAAGATATTATTAGAATTCAAAATAACCCTCCTTACAGCGACCATGTAATCAGCTTCTACGACATGCTTTATCAGTTCAGTCCCCATATTGCTTATAAGGCTTTCATGGGTGGAACAGACCCCTCAGCGAGACCAGTGTTAAGTCTCAAAACCCTTGTTTCCAACAGCTGTGCGGACCCCATCCGCAATATTACGAATCCTACTATCAAGACTTAGCTTGTGAATATTACTTAGGTCATGTGGATGCTTCTTTGTAATCTTCCTAGAGCTGTGGTTCTCAATCCTGGTCCTGGCTGGAGTACTGTAGCTACATTTTAGATGCCTTCTAATCTAACATAACCAATGCAGTGCACCAAAACATTAGTAGTACTAAAATATGGCAGCGCTGACTTACCTCAGCCCTTAAAGCAGTTCGGATGCTGCTGTATATATTTAATTTCTAATTTACAGTTTCATATCTTAGTGCAATTCATATTTCATTAATTATACACACACACACACACATATATTTATTTATCATTGAAGATTTACAATTTATGACAATTTTTTTGCCTGTGTAATTGCACATTTTCGTACAATATGTGTGGCTTCAGATGCAGCTTCAAAAGTATTATGATGTAATTAATATTCATGAGTATTTGTTACTCAGCAGTTGAATGGTGCAGATTTAGCGCCTATCAGCCAATCAGTTGCATATACTGTGCTTGGGTCATGGAATTAATTAATATTCATGAGGCAAGCCTTCTCCCTCCTCAATGTCATAACGTGAACTGGCTTTTCAGAAGCGCGGCGCTCAGGAGTTTCTGCAAACGTCTCGGCATATCCAGTTTAATTTAGTGCTTTTTTACTGCTTTCAAATGGATTTTTTCGAATTTATTGCAGGAAGGAGATGCTTCTTTATTCGTGAAATCTGTTGCAGAGCCGTATTGCGACGGTCTAACTTTATGTCGTCGTTGAAAATGTAGATAAACAATCTCACAGGAGCAAAAGTGTTCAGTGAAAGTGGAAATGCATGAGGGTGAGTTCATGTTTTAATTAATGATGTTGCTTCAGATGTCAAACATGTTTTGAGAATATGTCATGCACATTACAGTAAAGTACTGTGGTTTACCCTGGTACAGTGATGGTATCAGATAACAGCAATGATATTCACCCCACAAACTTGCAACAATCATTTGTCAATTATTATCAGTTTTATATGTATTCAGTTTCAAAATCTTTTTTATTCATTATTAATCAAATTCAAATTTGTGGGACAAAAATGAAAAACGAACTTCACTGCAATTGGTGCCTTTTAAAAATTAACGCAGCAATGAAAATTAAGATTTCAGTTGTAATGAGTTGACATTTTACAGTGCATATTTACATGGTATTTCAGTGGAACCATGGTAATAATACCATAGTATTTTTTTTATGGAATTTTGTCTGAATTTTGTTTTTCATTCATCCAACATGATTTAGAGTTCAAAACAGAATTATTTCTTGGCTTTTTAGTCTGTTGTTTGGTCAGCCAGCCCTGAATGCCTTTAGTAGAGTTATATTATCAAACCAGGTTGAATGTCTGCTTTGACGACAGTCTGTATGTTGTTCAGGGAAAATAGGGCAGATTGCACATGTGGTGCTGAACAGACAGCTCCTCAACAAACCCTCACTCAAACCACATCTACAGCTGTATTCATGACATCATTAATCAAGCTATTAGTCTCTCACTACAGTTATCTGTAAAAAAGAAGAGGCTGATGCAGTAAGTTGGGTCATTCCCATTTAGGAAATCTACAAATTACTCTTATTATTTTGGTGAGAAACAACATCACAAGCATGAGCAAGTTTTAGAGTTCTGTTTTGTGGCTTTAGTTTATTTGTCTCACTCCTATCCTGTTTGAAATGACAGAAATCAGTTTGATATCAGAGTTTGATAAGCGAACTCTCAATCCCTCACATCATGAAAGTCACATGCATCAACCTTAAACACAACCCTGGCCAACACGTGCTGCAGTATATTTAAAAAACCTGTGTTGTTTTCCTTTCTCTTTGGAGTGTTACAAGCTCTTGGTGCATAAAGAAGATCGTGAAGTTGCAAAGACTAAAGTCTCAAATAAGAGATAGTCTTTATAAAAGTTAAGAGTCAACCAAGCCCTCCTAAAACGGCTCGTTCTAACACGCCCCCACTATGTGGGAAGATTTGCATAACGCCTCCAAAAAGAAGACCAGTAACCTTTTATTCTAGTATTGTTGTTGCCGTGGCGGCCATGTCGTGAAGGCGCTGTGTGTTTCGATTGTGAAAGCGAAACTACTTTGTTTGCCGTACTTCCCAAAAAGGACGATATCTGCTTCGTCATGCCTAAAGCTGATCCATGCTGTTCGCTGAGGAAATACATCAACTTCGCGCTGTGGCTCAACGGAGCGCGCTTCACCGTAGGATGAAGCCGGATCGAGCCCGGGTCGTCACATGTGGTTGCCGCACGCCGCGCCGTTCTCAAGCCCGCCCCGGCCTCCGCTCAATCTAGCCCGCCGTGTGTGACGCTCTGTTTCGTTGTGAAAGCGAAACTACAATTTTTGGCCTTCCAAAAGAGGACACGACTAGAAATCAGTGGTTTTTAAGTTGTATTTACAACACTGTTCCGGAACACTTCAAGCCAAATATTCAGATGTGTCCAGCGCATTTTATGGAGGACTGTTTCCTGATCCTGGGAGAGTAGACTACAATGCCGGCTGTTCTGACTCACAGACTGTAGGCAAGTTTTTTATATTTAAAGAATTTGCCACTGACGATTCAAACGTGAGTTTTGAGCAGTGTAGTGTAGAGTTGAGCTAGCGCTTGTTGCTTGTTGTTTGTCATTTCTCCGATCCAAAATGCAGATATGGTTTATGTTAACGACTGGCGGCGCGATGCAATGCAACGCTAAAAAGACAGTATAAGTCATTATAATCATGTAATTATGTCCCCACTGGATGCCACGAATGCCTCGTTTATAATGGGTTTAATTATTTTTGTCTTGTCGCGCCGGGACACAAGGCATCACAGTATGGTAAGGGGAATAACACTTCCGTCACACGCTTGAGGTATTCGGCAATCACAACGCACTGGATAGCTGTGCCAATCAGAGCACACCTCGCCTTTTCAGAACGATAAGCTTTGTAAAAAATCGACACGTTTCAAAAAGGCGGAGCATAGAGGAGAAACAATAACGTACAGCATGTGGAAAAGAATGTGTTTTTTTACCTTAAACCGCATAGATACATTTAATTACACCAAATACACAAATAATGTTCTTTTTAACAACATCATACGACCCCTTTAAAAAAATTCTTCATCAACCCAAACCTTTTGAATGCGTAATAGTACTAATATGTAAAAAAAATCTGCATTTTTGTGTGTACTTTTTCGACACATCTGTTATCTGAGTTGTATTTGATTTCTTCATAGTGTGTATTTTGTTAAGAAAAGTTCACTGGAAGTCCAAGACCACTCCGAGACTTCCAAGACATCCAAAACTTTGTAAACATGCCCCATTTTTGTTTTCTTGCAGCCTTGGTTCTGCTTATCCTGATAGAGGAGGGTTTTGCATTGGCTCAGAAAACTCAAGGTTGGTTTGAAGTGGGAAAGATTGAAACCAAAAAAGAAATTGAAATGAACATTTAATGAGTCTTTCCCATCTGTTTTGCTTTAATAACCATTACCTTTAATGTAGATCATCGTATGTGTGTGAGTGTGTACGGTGGCCGAGAAGTGCAGAACAAATCACAATTCTGAAAAAAAAAAAAATTACAAACACAAATGCAAGTCTAAAAAACAAAATAACAATTAAGAAAACACAACAACAATTCAGAAAAAATTATAACAAGTCAGAAAACACAATGACAATTCGAAAACAAAATAACAAGTCAGAAAACACAACAACAATTCAGACAAACTGGAAAAGGTAGGTATAGTTTGAGACAGTGCCATTGGTTTGCGATTACTCACCACTGACTGGACAAGACATCTGTCAATCAACGTATACAGCGAAGAACCAGCCGAAGAACAGCAGAGTCGTGGTAGAAAGTTCAGAGATGATATTAAAGTAGCTCAGTTTAAATGTATGGTATGAATTGCACCTTACTCTGGAATTTAAAATACGGAGTGTATATTTACATTTAATTAAAAGTGGCTATAAAACATCAGCTCCAATGGTGCATATGGATAAGCGCTTGTCCTTAGCTTTTTGACGCGATCGACCCGGGTTAAATTCCGCGTTTTGCCGAACTTTTTTCCCCCTCCCTTTTCAAATCTCATATTACATCGGAAAGGCATTCATTTTCAATAAAAATTAAGGAAATAATAAAAAAAGTTGAAAATAAAGTATT
Organism: Sinocyclocheilus anophthalmus; assembly: GCA_018155175.1. Classification (NCBI taxonomy): domain Eukaryota; kingdom Metazoa; phylum Chordata; class Actinopteri; order Cypriniformes; family Cyprinidae; genus Sinocyclocheilus; species Sinocyclocheilus anophthalmus. The sequence goes on along the minus strand of JADLZN010000685.1, from coordinate 73,220 downwards.
GGGTAGGGTTAGGGTAGGTGTAGGGGGGGCTTTATTGTACCAATAAGGTGGCATACATTTAATAATTAAAATTAAAATTATAATTTACACAATACATTACTGCATACTGTTTTATAATGTACTACAAAACTGAAGTGCAGATAATTGCCACTATATGCAACAAGTAGTATACTTGATAGTAGAAATCATGCTATTTTAACATAGTGTAAATATAATCAATAGCTATTTGCACTTAGTGTAAATAGAATCCACTGCTAATACGAGATTTGAAAAGGGAGGGAAAAAAAAGTTCGTGCCCAAAAGGCGGCGATCGAACCCGGGTCGCATCGAGTAGTCAAAAAGCCAACACACGCTGCTTATCATACCCCCCCCTCTCTTTTTTTTTTTTTTTTACCGCCACTAGAGCTGATGTTTACAGCCACTTTTAACTAAATGTAAATATACACCCAGTATTTTTTATTCCAGAGTAAGGGCAAATCATACAATACATTTAAACTGAGCTACTTTAATACCATCTCCGAACTTTCTACCAGGACTCTGCTGTTCTTAGGCTGGTTCTTCCCTGTATACGTTGATTGACAGATGTCTCGTCCAGTCAGGGGTGAGTAATCCCAAACCAATGGCACAGTCTCAAACTATACCTACCTTTTCCGATTTGTCTGATTTGTCGTTGTATTTTCTGACTTGTTAATTTGTTTTCGAATTTGTCATTGTGTTTTCTGACTTGTTATAATGCTTTCTGAATTGTTATTTTGTTTTCGAATTTGTCATTATGTTTTTTAGGCTTGCATTTGCGTTTGTAATTTGTTCTTTTGTTTTCAGAATTGTCATTTGTTCTGCACTTCTCGGCCACCGTAGTTTTGCTTTAATAACCATTACCTTTAATGTAGATTATCGTATGTGTGTGTGTCCTGTTAGCTTTGCCTCAGAATGTGGCTGTTGAGGATAAGAAACCCGCTCACTGCGGAACTTTGATCCAGACGGCAAATGGAGGATCATTCAGTTCACCAAACTACCCCAACACTTACCCGCCAAACAAGGAGTGCGTGTACATACTGGAGGGTATGAATCCACAAGCTCACTTCCACAAGCTTCCACAGATACTTATCCTATTTGTTGCTTTGCTAAAACATGCATTGCAAAAAAAAAAATATTTGGCATCTCCTGACCTGAATTAATACTATTATGCAAGAAAGGTGTTTTAAAGCGATAGTTCACCCAAAAATGAAATTTGATGTTTATCTTCTTACCCCCAGGGCATCCAAGATGTAGTGACTTTGTTTCTTCAGTTAGAACACAAACGAAGATTTTTAACTCAAACTGTTGCAGTCTGTCAGTCATATAATGGCAGTCAATGGGTCTTGAATCGGTCTGCTATGCAGAACGGCAACAGGTATTATATAATTTTTACCTCTGACACCGCAATGTCCACAGCGCTCAGGACAGTCCTTGGACATATGAGGTGGATCATAGGTTCCCCCAAACATTATTTAAATAATCACTTCAAAACACAAAGTAATTGTGACCGTGGCAAAAGGTGGCGTGCCGAAAGGTGAATGCTACAACAGAAACTAACGCCTAACCAATTAGAAAGACCTTTATCCACACCCCCTACCTTTTGGCATGCCCTAATCTTTCATCACGCCCACTGCTCCAGTCTGCAGTTATCCCTACTTGAAAAATTTTACCAACCCCAAACTTTTGAACAGTAGTGTATACTTCTCAGTCACAACAGTTATTCATGTCGTAACCTCTGTTTCTTGTCTACATCAGCCCATCCACGGAAGAGAATACAACTTGTCTTCGATGACATCTACTACATCGAGCCATCCTTTGAGTGCCGCTTTGATAACATTGAAATCCGTGATGGGCCGTTTGTTTTCTCTCCGTTGATTAATCGGTACTGTGGGGCAAAGAGTCCAGGAATTGTCACCTCCTCCGGACGCTTCATGTGGATCAGGTTTATCAGTGATGAGGAGCTGGAGAGACTGGGCTTCAGGGTGGAGTATTCATATACTGCAGGTAAATACATGTTGCAGTTCTTCATGCATTTAGATCTTAGAATCTTTTACTCTGATGCTCTTTTTCTCAGTTCCCTTTGTATAATTTTTATACTGTTACAGGGCGAACGAGACGAGAGACATGCGGATCCATATGCAAAGCTTTATTAGACAGAGACATGGTCATAACAGGCATGGGTCAAACAGTGTCAAACAGGTACATTTCAGGCAAGACGAGTATTCCAGGGACAGACAAGGTCAACATAATCCAGTAAGCAAGGCAAAGGGGTATCCAAATAAACAAGCAATAGTTAAGATGAGGAGAAATCAGGATCCAAACAAGGGCGAGACGAGAGAGGTAGTCCACGGCAGGCAATAGAGTCCAGGGCAGGCAGAGATCAGACAAGATGAGGAAAACAGGCAATAATCAAGACACAGGTAATCCAGGCAAAGAACAAGATTAAACTATGAACTAGGGCAAACAAGGAAGGCTCAGTCAATGTGCTATCGGCTAACGTCAGCCGATTAAATGCCAAACAATACTCGGCCCAGTTTAAGGACATGTCCACATGTACATGGGTATTTTTATAAACAGAGTTTTCCTCCTTCCATTTAAAAAAAATCTCCATCCACATGAAAAAAGCAAACGCATGCTATGAAACACTGTCAAGAACATGCCAAACCAACAGGTGGCGATATAAACTCAACCGTAAAGCCATGTTGGCCAAACAGAAGCCTGAAAACGTTTCCAGTAGATGGAAATAACAGTGCATGCTCCGACATCACAAGCCAAAAACTCAGGTTTCGCTGTCTACACGACAACACTGCAACCAGAGTTTCTGAAAATCTTCACCCTAGCAGGCGTTTTTCAAAAATGTTTGGCTTTCATGTGAACTGGTGCCTGCCCGTTATGCAGCCTGTGATAGCATAACGGCCTAAGCTCCGCCACGCGTAGAAAAAGCTGCTGGTCTATGGCAAATTTGTTTTAGATTTCTAAACCTGATGTGGCACGTTCTGCAGAAAAATGCTTTTTCTTAAGAAAGCCATTAAAGTACTTGAGATTTGATTTTTTAAAAAATGTTTCACTACCTATCGGAATGACACTTCATTCACCCTCTTTTTCAGTTGCTATGGTTACTGCACCCAACAAATATAAATGTAAATTCCATCTTTAGTGCATCAGTTATGTAAACTCATGAATATTTCAGTGTCCTAGAATTTATTACTTTTCCCAGCTGCTGTCTGCAGACTCTCGGGCCTCTTTCTCAAGTAGTTGAAAGATATGCTGTAATATTTGAATGCTATGATGTTAATTTAATTGTCTTTGTCTATTCTCTTGTCTCCTCCCGTCAGACTGTCAGTTTGAAATGTCTGGATCAGATGGTATAATCAGATCTAGTCAAGTTGAGGAGGAAAATAAGGTGAAATCGGGAAGCACTGGATTGTATTTGGACCATACGAGCTCCACCGATGTCTAAGGTTAGTAATGCAGCCCTGATGAAACATCCGTTCCTCTCACATAGATTTGAACAGTCACTGACGTCAAGTCTTAGAATGAAGTTGTGTAAGACTGTAAGATACAGCAGGTCAGTCTATATCAGGATATTTATTCTTCATAAAATATATATCATTTAAAATAACTCATGCAATGTAGCATCATATGAACATGCACAATCATGACTTTCTTTTGACCCCATTGAATATTTAAATCGAGCACATTTGAATTATTCTTAATTATTAGTTTTAATAATTATTCATTTTAATTAATGGCTTTTTTCCCATTATTGTCCATGCTGTCAGGTAGAGCTGCTTAGTTTTGGCAAGAAACATAATAATGATTATTTTGGTCAATATCGAGGATCTCAATTATCTACCACAATTACTTATTGACTTTGGACAATCATGCATTTATTGAATTTTTTTTAAAGAACAGAAGTCTTTTTAACAGCTGGATTTACTTGAACTTTAAACTGAATTCAGCTGAAAACAAATCAAATAAAAATAAGATAATTAACTAAAAGAAATAATATGCATATACAGTACATGCATTTAAAATATTTAACATAATTAAAAATAATAAGCATAAATACAAGTAAGCTGTAGATAAAATAGTAATAAAAATTGATATATACACATTAACTAAATTATAATAAATAATAATAAAAAAACTAAATAAATTAACATTAAATGCTGAAATTATTTTGCTATGTAAGAGGAAAGTGACTGTAGAGACATCAAACTAGCACAGATATGCAGGAAATAGGTGGCCTGTGAAAATGAGCAATTATGCAGTTTAGCAGCTTAATATAAAAATATTTTTTTCATCAGAATGCAGTGAATGACCAGTCAGAATCAGACCATTTTTCAGAGAGCCACAGAATAAAACTTTATTTATATACCATTATTCACACACACAGATCTATCTCCGCTTTCTGGAATATCAGTTGGAGAACTCAAATGAGTGTAAGAAGAACTTTGTTGCAATCTATGAGGGCAGTAATGCCATTGAAGATCTAAAGGCCAAGTTCTGCAGCACCGTTGCCATCGACATCACGCTTGACAACGCTGTGGGTGTGGTCAGAATGTGGGCCGACGAGACCAGCAAACTGAGCCGCTTCCGTATGCTCTTCACAGTCTTTGCTGAACGTAAGCGCTCATCTACCTTTTTACATTCTGCAATTTTATTCAAGTAATAGCTCACCCAGAAATGGAAATTCTGTCATTACTCACTCATCCTCATTTTGTTCCAAACCCATATGCTGTTATTTGTCCATTGAATGCAAAAGGAGATCTTAAAAAAAGTTTACATTTAATTTTATATTCTGCATGTTTGAACTTTTTGGATGAAATTTTCCTTTAGCTTAAATCCTTTGTCTAGGAATACATTATAAATATATATACTGTATATATAAAAAATTATAACATGCAAAAACATCTTTATCTAACCAAAATGTGTCAGAACTGTACTGTAGTTTTGCATGGCAAACACAAATAGACTGACCAGCGGTACTAGATTTCAAACATGTTGTGTGAGAGGTCCATCATGTGGACATTATTAGTATTGGATCTATATGGCTTTCATCTCATTGAAAAACTCTGTTTTGCAGCTCCATGTTTGGCCAGCACATTCTTCTGTCACAGCAACATGTGCATCAACAACACTCTGGTTTGTAATGGTGTTCAAAATTGTGTGTTTCCCTGGGATGAGAACAACTGTAAAGGTAAAAGTGTGCTTTCACATGCCAGTTTCCCAACTAAGTCACTAATGAAAGCTTTCTTGAGAATTTGAATGGATAGTTTAGCAAGCAAATGTTTTTGTCCATATCTGTTAGAGAACTGAATTCCCTCCTTCAGGGGTTTGACCTCAATGAACTGATGTTCACTAAAGTAATATTGTATAAAGCACATATATGTATACCAAGTTATTATTCTATGAAGGAATGGACATCATGGGTTATTATGGCGTACAGAAATGCTATGAACCCTGGTTATGTAAAGCAGTAATACGTATTCAGGAATTCAGTTTTATTGTCATTGTTCTCATTTAGTTGGAGAAATATTCATTTTTCTTACTCTGCTTTCTTTTGTCTTTGTTGTTCTTGTCTCTCACAGAAAAGAAGTCTAAAAGTTTCTTCCAACAGATGAGTAAAACTCATAGCACTGTGATTGGAGTGGCGTCTGGTGTGGTCTTGCTTCTTCTCATCATATCTGTATTTATACAGATGAAGCAGCCAAGAAAAAAGGTTTCTATTTATATAGAGAAATCACCATTTAGAATGAGGCATTAACAGCCTCCCACAGGGGTCAGAAATACATGTAAAGATTATATACTTTTCTATGTTAAAAATGTTCTGTTTTCTTTATCCATCAGCTACAAATATACATAAACCTTTTGTAGGTTGATTTCCCTGAAAAAAGTCAACACTGTGGCGCTATGAAAACATTACACATGACAACACTAGTGCATTCGTCTATTTGAGCTTCCTGACACAGCAATATTGACTTTGGGCTGTTTGTTTGACCAATGGCAAGGGCAAGTTTTCGGAAAACCAATATTTTTGCAGTTTGAAAGGATTTCACTAGTTTGATAATGTCAACATATTATAATAAGTAATTAAACCGAACATTGACATTTTAAGTACATGTTCCTGGACTAATTGTAAATGATGCATCAGTAAATGTTATTCAAAAAAATTCAAAACATAATTCTGTAAGCCTGGGCGATTATGTATAAAGTGTCATTTAACTGAATAAAACACATGAAATTTAAAATTAGATAAATAAACTGTATAATGACTCATTATAAATATATAATGAGTCATTTTGGTATATAATCATGAACTCAATACTGACCAAAATAATCATGATTATGATTCTTGCCAAAACTAAGCAGTATGCATAATAATGAAAAAAAGCCGTTAATTAAAATGAATAATTAAAGAATAATTACAATATGCCTAGTTTACGTATTTAATGCACAGACCCACTCATATTGTGCATGCCCAGTGAGCACTTTATTCAACATTTTTACAAGCATGTTTTTTTGCAATCTTTTATCAAAACTGAATTCTCCATCTCTGAAACTACTTTGCTTTTTAGATGACACAAATCCCTCTTAAAATCTAAATCATATATTTATACGTTTTTTTTTCTCATTGAATATATTGTGCCACTCAGAAATAGATCAAATTTACCAAAGTAGAATGGGTTGTGAATGTCAATTTACACTGACTTTAAGCATTAAATCTCTTTATATTTGTTTGATACATGAACATTTTGCATGAATCAACTCAGCAGGCGACATTGCTATTGTGTATTTATCTGCTGCAGGTTTTGAGCCATAAAGGTTTGCTCAGCGCTGCAGAGATGCAGGAGGTGCTGGAGCCTCCTCAGTACGAGCTGTTCTCCATGCAGGAAGCGGAGCTGCCGGAGGAGCTGTCGGAGGAGCTGGAGAGTCTGCAGAAACTCCGCCGCTCCTCCAGCGTGTCCCGCTGCGTCCACGAGCATCACTGTGGCGCTCCGAGCAGCGCTGCCTCCATTGTCATGGCAAGCAGAGTGCATCGTCTCTCGCAGGCGTCTGATGAGATGAGTACGGTTGTTGGGGCCAGAGGCTGGGGCAGTTTCCACGGACACAGGAGCAGCTCACACTCGCACACTTTCATGCACGACCCACGCGCTCACGCTTACAGTGCGCAGAGTCTGCGAGAGGCACTGGACGATGAGGAGCTGGGGTTGGAGGGACAGGTGATGGAGGAGATTAGCTGCAATGATTTTATCACCCGTGGACGCAATGTCGTGATGGTACGTAACCATGCCAACCCTGTCCAACAGCGCTCCCTCTCTATGGACTTCTGAGAGGAGCGGAAGTCACGTGAAAAAATTCAGTAATATAATTCATAGCTGTAAATGTTCACATTTGCCCACACCTTCATTTTTTTTTGCTATTTTATTTCAACGTTTTTCTTATCATTCTCAGTACCTCCTTTGCCCTTCCTATACTTGATTTCAAGCCAAGTCCAGTATTTTTTATTGGTGTTATTCTCATTTCTCAAAACCATATTATATAAAATAGAGATGTAGGTCAGGACTTTTATCACACCTGCCAGTGGTGGGTGAATTGGTGGTAAATATCTCTTACTGGTCATGAGATGGTATTTTGAATTATTTTTTGCTTATTAAATTTTTTTCTCATGATTCCTTAGCCATTAGTCCATTTTTTTGCAGGTCATGTCTTTGTGTCACCAGGAGAAGATTTTGTTACTAATAAATTCATTTTGATAGTTTAATGCAAAGAATGTTCCACTTACTCAACCATTCAAATGTTTGAGGGTACGTAAAAATAAGTTTTCTATTTGAATATATTTAAATGTAATTTATTCCTGTGACGCAAAGCTGAATTTTCAGCATCAAACCTGATATATCTTTCATTGTTCTTTAATTAATCTAAAGTTTAAAATAAGATTGAGTTGAAATAAAAATATTTTATAACATAAATGTATTTACTGTCACTTTTGATCAATTTTATAATTTAATTTAATTTAATCTAATGTTTAATTATTTAATTTATTTAAAGGGGTCATATGATGCGATTTCAGTTTTCCTTTCTCTTTGGAGCGTTAAAAGCTCTTGGTGCCAGAGTAAGCATCCATAAAGTTGCCAAAGACTAGTCATCAAAACCAAAGCAGATATGCTGCTTAATAAAGTTAAGTGATTCATCCACGCCCCCCTCCTAGAACGCATCGTTTAATCAGCCCCCAATGTCTACCTCACTGTGTGCGGAAGCTGAAGAATTTGCATAACACATGACCAAATGTTCCCGCAAGAAAGAAGGCCGCAACTTTGGTTATCGCCTGCTTAGTATTGTGGTTGTCGTGAAGGTGAAATCCGTGTTTCGTTTTTTTTTTTTTTTTTTTTTTTTTGTTCGTGAAAGCCCCCGGGGGGTCGAAAATACTTTGTTTGGTATTCCAAAAGAGGACACGACTAGAAATAAGTGGTTAAGTTGTATTTACACACTGTTCCAGAAAAAAAACAGTTCAACCCCCCCCCCCACAAATATTCAGATGTGTGCCAGCGCATTTTTACGAGAGGACGAGCGACTGATGGGCCTGGAGATTAGCCTACCTAGCCGGTTGCTTCCGGTGAATTCGGTTCCCCTGTTTCTCCTTCGGCGCGCATGCTGACCCTATACAGCCTATGATGCTGACAATGCTGACTCAGACTGTAAGTACGTTTTTTATGTTTAAAGAATGCCACTGATGATTCAAACGCAAGTTTTTTGAGCAGTGTAGAGTAGTAGGACTTGTTGTTTGTCATTTATCTGATCACAAATGCAGACATGGTTTTCTGTTTACGCGGCACGATGCAACACAAAGCGTAAAAAGACAGTACAAGTCATTATAATCAGTAATTATGTCCCCACTGGATGCAACGAATGCCTCGTTTATAATGGGTTTTAATGTTTTCGTCTCGTCACTCTGGCTGGACACAGCATCACAGTATGGTAGGGGCGTAACATTTCAGTCACACGCTTGAGGTATTCGGCCAATCACAATGCATTGGATAGCTGGCCAATCACAGCACACCTCGCTTTTCAGACCGATGAGTTTTGTAAAAATCAACACATTTCAGAAAGGCGGGGCATAGAGGACAAACAATAATGTACAGTATGTGGAAAATAATGTTTTTTTTAACCTTAAAACACATTTCATTACACCAAATACACAAAATAATGTTCTTTTTTAGCAACATCATATGATCCCTTTAATGATAGTGTATATATATTGAGTTCTAGAGATAAAACCACTGAAAAATAAAAATAAATTGTTCTTGGTGAAGTACAAGTTGTTAGAAGGCCTGCAGAAGATTTCTTTAGTAGACCATTTGTATGATAGGTGGGAGGAAGCGCTGTGGATTGTTTATTCAGTTTTGCTTTCTTTTCCCCTTTTCTTTGAACCAATCTAATCTGATTTATTTTGGAGTGTGCTGTGATGTTTGATGTTGTGGTTGTGTTTCCAGTGAGGTTTATTGAGGAGAGTCAGTCATTTCTAAAGTGTTGTTTATGACGTAGCCTACATGGGGATTACTGAGAGGACTGTCACGTGAACACCATTCTGTGGAAATAAACATCCTGTTTCAACAAAAAACTATTTCACTATTATTCTTTCACTGTCCACCCCTTGAATCAGGGATATTACAGTAAATGAAAACCACTGCCATTGAAACAAACAAAAAAATAATATATTTTTTAACTGAAACTGAAATAAAACACTGAAAAAAATGAATAACTTATATTTATTTTATTTCAGCTAATTGCCAAAGAATTTATTTCAATTTGTACTAAAATAATTAAAACTATAACTGAAATAAAATGAATAAAAACTATAATAGTATCTAAAAAACGAACTAGTAAATAAAAAGTGACCCAAAAAAGCCATAACAAACTTAATTAAAAATTTGAAATAAACTACAATGAAGCATTATAGTTAAAAAATAAAAAAATAATTCAAAATATCTTTTAAAAAACTGTAATGGTAGCTCAGTGATACTAAAATAACATTGCCTTGAAAGGCCATTCATTGATTTTAAGGTATACAAAAAATAATGAAAATATTTATATCACTGACATTTTTAATAAAAAAAAACTCTTCTTAATACAGCAACAAGGAACTCAAGGTCATGCTATATTGTGATATTTATTTGCATGTTTATATTGAATATATTCACAATATGGCACATGCTCTAGTACTTTATTGCCTAACGTTTAATTTTATGTATTTTTTAAAATTATTATTTTAAAATACATGAAAACTTGCAGTTTAAACATTACTGTTTCATTTTAGTACGAAGTTCTTCACATAAAACAACAGCCCTTAGACATTCATTCTTTTATTATTGTTGTGATATGTAATGTAAAATGCCTATTTTTAATAATAAAAGAAACATACAGTAAATATGTAACCAGATAACTGAGATTTAATAGCAATTTCTTCAAAGATTTTTTTGTTTCTTTTTCCCAAATGCACATGAAAACATCCCCCACATTTATGGATTTATGGATTCATCACTGTGCAGCCAAAGGACATTTTTATGACCATATTATGACTGTAGACAACCTTTATGTCATGATCCAAACTGTACAGAGATTTCATGCCCTTTTCCCCTCCTCTGGTTCTCTCTAACATATTTCAGATGTTTTGTGCCATTTTTCCATGTTCTTTGATTTTGTTCGTGTACTTTTATTCTGAAGTTCTCATCCATGCAACCCTCATGTTTGTGTCTTCTTGACCATTCATGGTTTGTCATGTGACACTTTATAGATTGTCATGTGGATTTTTTTTTTTTAATTCAGAAAATCTGCATTTGTTTTCTTAAGCCCTGTGTTACACATGCACATTTTTACAGTTTTTGTTATGGTAGCATATATAGGTCAGAATGACAGGATTGACACAATAAACATACCATAAGAGACCCTTAATGCATAGATTTATTGTCTTTAGACTGTAAAAACGACTATGTTTATGTTAAGAAGTGATCATTAACAGATGCTTTTGTCCAGTATTTATTGCAGGAACAGGCATCTGAAGTTTAATGCTTTACTCAAAGGCATTAGTTCGCGTTTACTGATTAGATGAACCTGCTGCTGTGAATTAATAAATCATAAAGTGCTACAGTTAAAATGCTATGCTTTCCTCATTTGAGCATATTGCTTGATCAAATCTAGAAATCAGGTCTATTAATAACACAGACAAATGCTGTGAAATGAGGTCAGTTTCCGTGTTAAGTCAGGGGGTTATTGAAGGAATATCCCAGCGCTGATCCCATGTAATATACTTTATGTGCATACTTGTTTTTGTGATCACTGAAACTGTAATTGGTCATTTAGGTGCAATTCTTTTAAACAAGATACTGAACCTGAAAGAAATCAAAGCCAAATGCTTCGCTCAAAGGCGTGTAGTGTTAAAACTGGATTTTGATCTCAATAAACATTCAAGTTTTACGCATTTATTACTAAGCATGGCTGCCAAACAGAAAATGGAATTTTAAATAGAATCTCCTTAAATAGAATCCTATTTAAATCCTTAACTATGTAAATATCATCTAAATGAGGGGCTTTGGCTCTCTGAGTACCTTTCCATTCATTTATTAGGAAAATCAGTTGGTTTGTTTTTTGACTAAATTAATTATCCAAACAAAATATTTTCCATATGGCAAAAATAAATATGAATTTTACTTCCAGAGCTGGACTGCTGTGCTCAGTGCCACAGTTTATTATGATAGTTTAGTCTTACCTAAAAGTGTTTTTTTCTAAACCCTGTGTAAACAGAATCCTGGACGATTACTCGGGGTTAAGCGCAGTGTAAAAATGCATTTTCCTTGTCAGTTAGATTGACTGATGGCATTTTTATGAAGCAATCATTCACCCTTAATTATATAACATTATTAATTATGTAATATACCACATGATCCAGTTTTTTTCATGTGTCACAATATTATGGCCAATTTATACAGCAATAAACACAATAAATATAGGATAATCTTACCTCAAACTAAAGTATATCTTGGTCAATTACACTAATTATTCTTTCCATTTTGGATAATCTGATTGTGTGCAACCTGAAACCAAAGGAACGTGCATGTTGTCGACCCATGTGACATGATCATTCTGTTTAGCACATTTTTGACTGTTCTGTATTGAAAAACTTTATGAGATTTTACTACCGCGGCCCTGTGGCATACTTTGCTTTGTCATTGTTAGGTAATAGAGAAACTAGCAAAATCGTTCAGTCAAGAACTAGAAGTACTGGCTCATGGCTATACATAGACATTTATTGAACAAAACTGAAGTTGAACATCTGATATATATCAAATATACAGTTTCCATATAATATCACTCTTGTAAGTAAGGTGAAAATAATCAACTAATAATTTGTCTTTTTGAGACTCCACTATTGGTTTATACATTTCAAGTAAACTACTGTTCTGCAGACAGCAAAATATATAGCATTTCCTATCATTGGTTATCACACATATATATAAAAATAAATAGAAATCATTTAAGTAAACATTTTTGTAAAAGAAAACTCGTATTTTATACACACATAACATGTACATGATTTCATACTGGGATTTCATGATGGCTCATTTAATGATTGGTCAAAGAAGGCTCTGTTAGAGTAGGCCATGAGAGGCAGACGTTCCCCAAGCACGGCGTCTCTGAAATTGCGTCGTCTCCATGCGTACACAATACTGTTCAGAAAACCCTGGAGTGACACTGACAGCGCCTGTACAACAGCACATGGAAGAAAATATTCCACATATTAAAACATCTATAAAATAGCATCTATTCTATGAATCTCAAATAATATTATAGAAACGTTTACATTGAGTAACTTAGGCCTGCTGTATATTTTAGACACAATATTGCTATTTAATTGGTCTGTTTCTTGTTGTGTGGAGTAACACACAGTCATGAATGAATCAGAGTTTGTAAGCAATGCGGTTAAGTTAATGAATCAATGAGTCGCTCATACAGTCAGTTACTTTTTTCATTCCAGAATGAATCAACGTTTTTGGACAAATCAGTTAAGTGAATGATTCAATGAGTCACTCATACAGTCAGTCTCTTGTTTCATTCCTGAACGAATCCATGTTTTTTTTTTTAAACAAATAGCTCAATTTTGAGCAAAAAGGTGAGAAAATCAAATTTTGAGCAAAAACTACATCTGGATAATATTCAGTACGATTATCAAAGCATAAATCCAGTAAATCGCTTCCATCAATTTATATTATATTTATATGCTGTTTATTGCTGATGATCGCATTATTTTTTATATCTTGCATTGTAAATAAGAGATCGTCAGTTCTCCGGTCCTAGTCAGTGTTTTTGATCGGGAGGTTGTGTACTCGTTCAGAAGAAGCGTAATAGCGCCCTCGAGTGTATAACAGTGAAAACACAGAAAGCCGTAAAAACTCGTCTTTGGCGGGGAAGCGTTTTCTTGTAAAAGGGACAAGAATCGCAAATGGTGGGAAAGGTACTTATTTTACGTTCTTTACGTAGAAAATAGTAAGAGTTATTAGTACGTGGTTGCGAATTCAGCCTGACACTTTTGTTCCTGAAAGAAATGGCTGTTTTTTTGAATGAATCGGTTGAGTGAACAATTCAATCACTTATTCATAAAGAAAGTCACTTGTTTCGATCCTTTACTAATCAGCGTTTTTGAACAAATCGATTGAGTGAACAAGTCAATGACTTACTTATACAAAAAGTCACTCATTTAGATCCTGAATGAATCAGTGTTTTTGAACGAATTGGTTGAGGGACGATTCAATGACTCATGATAAGACAGTCCACTTGGCTCGCCTACTGATGTAATGATGTACTATAATTGTAATTGTTTTAAGTGATCTTAGTTTGTTTTTGTTGAGTTAATTTGTGATTAAACTGATTGTATTGCTGCCCATTTTGGCCCGTGACAAATCTCCTGTGAAAGAGATTTTTAATCTCAGAGCGTCTATCCTGGTTAAATAAAGGTTAAATAAATAAAAATAAACTATGCTGAAAGAGTCAATTGAAAATCCCCAGTACTAATGCAAAGATGCATTACTAATGCATAATCTTTCATAAATAGTGTATGTTTTATTATTTAACATAATATGTTCTGCTTTAGACAACATGCTTTACCTGAGTGACATAGAGAGGGAAGAGATGTTTTATCTTAAGTTGTGTGAAAGACAGACATATGAGAAGCAGCGCTGAAAAAAGAAAACATTTAATTTAGTTTAATAAAAGTAATTACAACCTTTCAGTTAAACACATATAGACATACTGTATACAGGGAGCATTTGAGAACACGTGTGTGTTATTGTACTGACCTGGTGCCCAGCAGAATATGACAACAAGGATCATGTATCGAGCTGAGGACCAAATCCCACCTGGATGTCTCTGTGTCATTGTGATCATGCTTGTGTTCTCATAATGCCTATAAGAGCTCTCTAACTTACAGTAGACCACCTACAGGATGACAGATGCATATTACAGGAGATTATTTACATAAAACACCTACAGTGCCCAAACGTATTTGGACACTTAAACATTTCTGAAAGTCATTCCATTAAATAATAGAATATCAAACCATGTGGCATTTATTTTAAAGACACTTTTCAAGTAAAACATGACATGCGGCCACTATGGATTTTTATGGTGAGTCACATTAACGAAATATTTGTCAAATGATGTGATTTGTGATCAGTATTATTCATAAACGTGTGTGTACTCACTGTGCAGATGATGATGACGATCAACACACTGCTCAATGTGAAAATTTGAATGAACTCAGCATGACCTGGATCCTGTTGGACAAAAGACAGCGTGATGGGAACAGATTCAGAGGTGATTTAGCTGAACTTGTTTGATGGTGTCTGTAAATTTCTTACCACTGTTATGCAGGAATCATTTGTGGGATGCAGGAAGAGAATGCAGCTGCAAGAGGAATCAGACATGAATTAAGTAAAATGACAGACATGTACGTACAGATGCTCACATGCTGTACACACACTCATTCTCACCTGTTGCAGAACCTGGCAGTGGGTCCTCTGCTGATGGTTGTCAGTGTTGATATCTCTGCTGGCGTAATAGTAGCTTCCATATAACTGACGGTACGAATATAGATGAAGTATCCAATTATTGGTACAAGCCTAAAGCAATGATATGTACACATACAGATCATTACATTAACACTGCAATGAAATTTAAAGCATTACTTTATCATATTTACAGTTTTACATAAATCATATTTAAATGCATTTATGAAAGCTAACTGGAACTACTCACCACGCAATAACATATGTCAGACAAAACCTCCTCCTTCTGCGTGATAACTGTGTTAACTGAATGAATGCATAAAAAATATATATATATGAAGAGTTCAGATGCAAAAGCCTCTAAGTGCCATATGAAATTTTCATCTAAAATGACCATTTTTATAAAGCTCTTATATTTATGTTCATTTATTTCACTTTAATGGCAATGAAAAGAACCTGTTCATTGCCATTGGATATGTAAACTGTACCTGATAAAATGTAAGTAGAAGAATTTCAGACGAAATTAGAGGATTGTGCATCCTGAACTCTTCACACACACACCACACACATATATAATAGGTATATAGAATATATATATATGTGTGTGTGTGTGTGTGTGTGTATAAGAATCAATACAATCATTTTAATTAATAGACACATCATAAAAAAATGTCTAAAGAATTTACTGGAAAAATGTTTTGTTAGGTAACTTTAAACAATCTTTGGTATCATCTGAACAGTGTTCTTTAGTCATATCATTTTTAGGTTTTTTGTTTATATTTTGAATTAAGTAAATTTCTATTTTCGCTTCATTTTAGTTTATTCTTTTGTATAATATATTCTTTTGTATATGTCTTTATTTAAAAATTATTATTGGTTAATTTCGATTTATAATTTTTACTATTTAGTCGTTATTGTCGAACTTCAATAAAATAAACAAAAATTGAAAAATGTTGCCTTGGAAACTTGCTTTTTAAATATTTATTTTACTTCAGTTAATGTAAATTTATTTCAAGCAACAACATTTTTTATTGCTTTAGTTTTAGTTAACAATAATTACGCTGATCTAAATGAACAGGTTTTGAGTATTATTATAAATATTTAATAAGACTGAACTACATTAGGTTACAACAACAAAATTTTTTTTAGTGAGCTCAAGGATTAGATCAGTTAGAAACAACTCCCTAGGGCAGGGTTCCTCAAATCTTGCCCTGGAGGGCCAATGCGCTGCAGAGTTTAGCTCCAACCCTGATCAAACTCACCTACCTATGATTTTCTAATGATCCTGAAGACATTGATTAGCATGCTCAGGTGTGTTTGATTAGGCTTAGAGCTGGAAAGTGGATCTCGTGGGCCAGATTTGAGGATCCCTGCCCTAGGGTATTTCTGAGAAATGTACTGCACAGAGATATTTGTATGTGACATAAGGAAAATGTGGGAGGAATGTGGTGCAGACTGACTGGTTTCAAACTGCTGCGTCAGCAAACATTCATACCTGTGGTCATGTTAGGTAATAGTGACATTGATTTGATTTATAAAACAGTGACGGAGAGTGAATGTTTATGAGCAGAAACCCTGCTCACCTGGGTTTCAAAAGCTTCCTGCACTGGTTTTTCCCTCCATCCTTGAAACGCATGTGCTGACTCACAGGCATAAATGATGACAAGCAGAAACGAGACGCAGTAGAAGGACTGAGGAGAGACAGAGAGTTCATCACAGCTGCTGCACAGATCCACAGTGAAGTGTTTGGACACACATGACTGATTTTGCTTGATTTAAACAAAAAATGTTTGATATTTCATTTCAAAGGCTTATGCTGCATTGCTTCAAATTAGTTTTGACATATGAAATGTGCATGTATTTCTGTAGAATATATATATATTTTCAAATAAATGCTGATCTTTGACTCTTTATATTCATCAAAGAATCTTGAAAATGTATCATGGTTTTGACAAAAAAAAATATGAAGAAGCACCGTTTTTTCAACACTGATAATAATAAGAAATGTTTGAGCAGCAAATCAGCATATTAGAATGATTTCTGAAGGATCATGTGACATTGAAGACTGGGTAATGATGCTGAAAATTCAGCTTTGATCACAGGAATAAATTACATTTACAAAATAGAAAACATTTATTTTAAATTGCAATAAGATTTCACATATTACTGTTTTACTGTATTTTTAACAAAAAAATGCTGCCGGTGCGTTAAGAGACATTCAAAAAATATTCCAAAACTTTATGTGACTTAGTAGTGTACACTGTAAAAAATGATCATGAATTTAATGGTGAAAGACTGTAAAAATGCTACAGTAAAAGCTTGTTAAATGGTTAACGGTAAATTCACCTACTATATACTGTGAAAAACTGTATTGGACATTACATACATTGGACATTAATTTTACGGTAGTATAACGTTTTTGGAAGTGAAAAATACCGTATAATTTACAGTGAATAACCGTAAATTGACATTCCAGAATTCCCTGCATTACATTTCAAAATTGATGTTGTTTTTGTTGAAATAACTATGTTTCTTAATTTTTTCTTATCAGTTTTGTATATTAAAGTTTTATGTTACACCTAACGTTGTTAAATGAATTTTTATTGCATTATTTCAGTTTCACATGTGTTACCATGATGGTGTTTATTATTTGTGTGAATGACAAAGTGCACCTTCTATATATATTAATATTTAAAAGCTGCTTGTGATGTGCTCTGGTTCATCATGTGACTTTCTCATCACCACAAAGCATCAGTACAAAGGTACAAAACAGATTTCAGTACTTCAATAGGTTGGATATAAAACAGTCAGTAATGATTACGGTATTTCGGTAAATTCCGGCAACCAGCTGCAGGTTGTGTCCGTAAATTCGCATTTTTTATCAGTCGTATATAAACCACTCGGACCCAGCTCTTATACGCTGTCTTTGACAAGATCCGACCGTCTTAACTACACCCCAGTCGCTCCCCAAACTACCCCCCTCCGGGGGTCTGCACCCCACTCCCAGTATGGGTATCCTCCTGTAAATAATAAACTCATGTTTTTACTGTACCACTGTGTCAGCTCAGTGTCATGATGAGGTGTTTACAGGGCAGGAGAGGACAGGATGACTGGAGGTGATTCTAGTGGTTAATAGTGAGCAACACACAAAGTAATGCAAGAAAATGCGAAAAGAGATGACATCACATCTAGTGTGTTAACTCTACACAACAATACTCCTGTTAGCAGAAGGTTCGATTGTAGTTAGACCGCGAAAGGAAGTCGTTACATAAGGCCATTATTCAACAAATTCACTGTACAGGGCTTAGTGTTGTACACAGTAGAGATATTTATTTTTCTGCCATCATAACCGCGGATGAGTAAGGCTACCACTAGAAAATGTGCGCATGTAGTGTTAGTATCCCCAGCAGCGGTTGAAGATGTTAACAATTACTTTCAGACTTTTATTGCAGGTTATCCTAAATCGTGTTGATTAGATAACAGCTATAAATGATTCCATGTTTCTGTGTCAGCAGTTTCTCACCAAAGACAAAGGCAATCCAAGGTTGCACATCTTTTCACTGAACGGCCAAATTTCATTGGGTAAATTAATTATGGCGGTGATCATCAACACAAGTGATGCCAGGAAATCTGCCAGCGCCAGCTGAAGAAGAGGCTTTGCCTGTAACACAAGAACAATGATAGAGAAACATTAAAACATGAAGAACATGCAGCAAATTTGCAAGTGAAGAGGCCCGGTTTAACTGTCGAAGAAATATTTTTACAAATGTTTTGGTGAACTTTGCAAAGGAGTTATCTACTGCGTGTGATGCTGTATGCAGTGATGTAATCAGAGGACTTGGTTTTCATTCTCAGCCTGTGTCTGAGTGCTCTGGCACACTGTTTGCCAATGTTGACCATCACTGTTGACTTTTGCAGCAATAGTGGGGAATGTAGATCTATCAAATTCTGCCTCATTTCAGTCGATTTGTCCACTCAAAAATTCAGATTATCTGCTGGAAATATTTAAGTAGGTATTTTATGTGTCTATTTAGTGGCTGCATTGTAATAAAAAAAAGCCCGGAAAATGTACTGGTAATTGTCAGCCAGGACATGATCCAGTAATTTTACGGACATTTCTATTAACCCTTAAACACAATGCAATGAAGTGCAAAATTCAAAATACAGGCAAAGCACCTGTATAAAATAGCATATTAATACCACACGTTGCGCCCTGTTTTTTTACAGCATGGTGGCTTAATCAGATTTGGTCCTCAAGTTAAAATTTCACCATTGCATACAGATCAGGGTTATTTTAGTTAACCAAAACTGAAACCATTAAAAAATTCCCTTTCCTTAAAATACAATAAACATTAACTAAAATAAATGTAAAAAGTTTTATTTCAGCTAGTAACTTGTGAAACAGATACACCGATGCCAAGCACAACAGCAACAGGACGTTTCTTTCTCTTCTGTGGGACTCACCTGTTCATTGAGATGCCTTCTCTTTATGATGGAAACCACCACGACAGAGCAACTACCTATCAGACTGCGACAGAAATAAAAAGTGGTTACAATAATAAACCTAGATTCCAAGCAGCTAAGACTGAGTGCAGCAAATGTAATGAAGTCAAAAACAACATGCACACATGTGATACAAGTTAAGAATTCTACTTTTAAGATTTGAAAAGCCACAACATGACACACATGACACACGGCATTGCCATAAACAACATAAAATGCCACTTAAAACACTCTAATTTGAAATATAGTAACAAAAATAAAGTAACATCTAAACATATAAATGTTAATGTGATGGTTTGGGCAGGGATTTCTGGCAATGTCTTTTCCTGTTAAACAATATTTAACATAATGTAAAATGTTTACAGTAAATACAAATTGCATACATACTGACTCATTGATTCAGTAAATTCTAAAAGCAATTCATATTTTTACTTCAAAAACATGTCAGTGTTTTATAATTAAAATGTCAAAATTAAATTATAATATCATTTTTTTTATCCGTAAACGATAAGATTAATTACCCATTAATTATCCCATCAAATGGTAATATTGTAATATTTTTACATTTCAAATTACTAACATTTTTACAGCTCACTTTTATGGGCCCTGCAGGGGACTGTGCTTAAATAATGGGACAGATTGGGTTGCCCCATGTGTCTTCCTATTCTGTCACATGTAAATTCCCCAAATCCTTACTTCACTTTTCAGAAGTCACACTGCGAGTTACTGCCTCTCAAATCAAATGCATAACTTCAGCTGCAAGTAATGGTTTCTCTTTGCGTGTTCTATTAAAGCAACAGATCGCAAGCGCTTATCCTAAACCAATGCTGGAATCACATGTCAGTCGAATAAACGTTAAGCATTTCTCACCTTAAACTCAAAGTCGAGACGTAGATCCAAGACAAAACAGTAATCTGTGTAAGCAATCAAGACGAAAATAAAGAACATTAATATGTTTAATATAGATAATAATCAAAATGACGCCATTTGGCAGTCATCAAATATCTGCAGTGCAGCGGCAAATAATGACACTGTTTTCCCACATTAAATTGTATTCGCCTCGACTTCAGGTAAATTATAAATTGTGAAGTGATTAATTACCTTTTCTTCATCATCTGATAATGCACCGCTTGAATTCATGATGAAGAGATGTATGCCGTGAGCTACATGCCAGCTCGTTGTTGTTTGTGTGTCCTGTCATGTACAGCAGCTGTCTGTCTGACTGACTCCCGCCGTCTCACCTGGACGTTGAACCTCTGATCACGTGACGCGCTCACCTGTACACCGGCGCAGCTGCGCTCCTCGCATTGCTTTCATAACCATGCATTTGCGGCTAAAACTACATGTGTTTTACATTACAGAGCTTGTTCCACAGGTAGGTGTTGTGTGGTGTGTGTGCACATGTGGCGTACAACATGCAAGTCACAATCATGTAGTAACGCTTTATAATAAAAAAATGATCAATAAAGGACAACCAGTATATAATTCTTAAAAACCATTTACCTTAAAGCTTAAAATGTCAATAAACGGATAAAAAACATCGGTTCACATTTAGTTTGCCTATAAACTATCGCATGTCTTTCTTTTATTCTAATTTATCTAGATTTTCTGCTGTGTGTGTGTGTGTGTGTGTGTGTGTCGTTGTGGGGGCGGGGATATAATATATGTATTATGTGTATGTGGTTTGTTAATCTGTGTATATGTGGTCAATATATGGTATATATGTTAGATAGTTATAAGTGATTGGATGGTATATAGATTAATATATATATATATTAGATACTATATAAGATATATTAATAATAGATATATCTATATATCATACAGGTGCATCTCAATCAATTAGAACGTCGTGGAAAAGTTCATATCAATAATTCAACTCAAATTGTGAAAACTCATGTATTAAATAAATTAAATGCACACAGACTGAAGTAGTTTAAGTCTTTGGTCTTTTAATTGTGATGATTTTGGCTCAAAAACCCACCAATTCACTATCTCAAAAATTAGAATAGGTGACATGCCAATCAGTAATCATATCAAACACCTGCAAAGGTTCCTGAGCCTGCAAAATGTTCTCGTCAAGTTTGGTCACTAGGCTACACAATCTATGGGGAAGGGATGGATTGCAGTGTACAGAAGGACAATCATGACCCGTCACAAGGAGGGGCAGCCACAAACAAGGACATTGGCAAAGAAGCGGCTGTTCACAGAGTGCGATCCAAGCTGTTACAGGAAAGTTGAGGGAGGAAAAAAAACAGTGTGGAAGAGGAAAACCCGCTTGCCCACAACCAACCGAAACGGAGAACGAAGCTTAGAGGAGTGGTCAAGCAAAATCGTTCAAGAATTTGAGTGAACTTCATAAGAAATGGATTGAGGCTGGGGTCAAGGCACCAAGAGCCACACACACAGACGTGTCAAGGAATTTTGCTACATTTGTCGTATTCCTCTTGTTAAGCCACAACTGAACCACAGACAACGTCAGAGGCATCATACCTGGGCTAAGGAGAAGAAGAACTAGACTGTTGCCCAGTGGTCCAAAATCCTCTTTTCAGATGAGAGCAAGTTTTGTATGTCATTTGGAAACCAAGGTCTAGAGTCTGGAGGAAGGGTGGAGAAGCCAACCCAAGTTGCTTGAAGTCCAGTGTTAAATTTCCACAGTCTTTGATGATTTGGGGTGCAATGTCATCTGCTGGTGTTTGGTCCATTGTGTTTTTTGAAAACCAAACGTCACTGCACCTGTTTACCAAGAAATTTTGGAGCACTTCATGTTTCCTTCTGCTGACCAGCTTTTTGAAGGTGCTGATTTCATTTCCAGCAGGATTTGGCACCTGCCCACACTGCCAAAACACCAAAAGCTGGTTCAGTGACCATGGTTTTACTGTGCTTGATTGGCCAGCAAACTCACCAGACCTGAAACCCATAGAGAATATATGGGGTATTGTCAAGAGTAAAATGAGAAACAAGAGACCAAAAAAAGCAGATGAGATGAAGGCCACTGTCAAAAAAACCTGGTCTTCCATACCACCTCAGCAGCGCCACAAACTGACCACCTCCATGCCACGCCGAATTGAGGCAGTACTTAAAGCAAAAGGAGCCCCTACCAAGATTGAGTACATGTACAGTAAATGAACATACTTCACAGAAGGCCAACAATTCACTAACATGTTTTTTTTTTAAATTGGTTATGGAAGTATCTATTTGTTTGAGATTGCTGTTGAGTGAATTGGTGGGTTTGTGTTAAATGTGAGACAAAATCATCACAATTAAAATAACCATAGACTTAAACTACTTCAGTCTGTGTGTGTTTAATTTATTTAATACACGAGTTTCACATGAGTTGAATTACTGAAATAAATGAAACTTTTCCACAACATTCTAATTTACTGAGATGCACCTGTATATATATATATATATGTGTTTGTTTGTAACAGGTCCAGGCGTCTTGATATATGGTGTGTGTGTGTGTGTATATATAACATATAATATAATATTATGTGTGTATGTATACAGGTAATAGTATGGGGATTTGTAAATCGGTTTGGATAAAAGCGTCGGCTAAATGACAAAGTAAATGCTATCGTTTATCTATCAATGTCACAGTGACTGCACGCACCGCATTATCAGTTTTTCGCAATCGCTTTGGCCCATTTTCGAACCGGTCCACCTTTCTAAAACTTGAGTGGAAATGTCAAACTGTTTGGGAACTTCCGAGACTTTATTGCATGTGCACAAAAAGTCGTTACTACCCAAAACATTTCATGGCCATGCTTCAAAAACTAGTCTGTGTCATAATTGGACCAAGAGGCCCAAAATCTAAAGATTTTTGTAATCACTGTGGCACATGGTCCAAAAGTTTAGTGTTTGTAACCATGACAGTCCAGCATGCGAAATTAGGTTTTGTAAAAAAAAATAAATAAATTGATAGTTGTTGAGAAGAGTCAACTAGCTAAATAGAAAAAGAAAAAAAAAAGTTATGAACATTTGTAGTTATACAATACATTTTGATGTGTGTAGAGGCACTACCATGGTCAAGTGTAACTCTGGCTTCTTGCCAATTACTGTCAGGTCATATTCTTAGAGTTACCAGCAAAAATACACTAACCAAATAACATCCATGAAAAAATTCTTGGTGGACATCCTGTCGCTCTTGTTGGTCAGGCCAAAGATTTTCATCAACGTCACATCTGATGTTTTCCATTGCCATGCAGCGGTGGGAAAAAATCTCCTTGAATGCCGCACCCTTCCCCTGCAATGATCAGCTGTGATGTCCTTACATGCAGCATTCATGGCATCCAACAAAGACATCTGATCTTGTGGTCTATTATCATATACTTTCCACCTCCATGCTGAAAAAACTCTTCTATTGGATTTAGGAATGGAGTGTATGGTGGAAGGAACTCCACTGTTATCCTTTCATGTGGAGCAAACCAGTCCCTAACAATGTTGGTTTGGTGGAAGCTGACATTATCCCAGACAACATAATTAGGCAAATGTGGTCTAAGTAAACCTCTTTCTTTGTTCTGGAATCAGGTCTCTGTAAAGTGTGTTTAGGAATGCCAGGAGAAGTTGGGTATTATAGGACCCAATGTGTGGACTGTGTGCTCACACCATTCTCTGAAATGGCAGCACACAATGTATATGGCCACCACGTGGCCTGTGGTGTCAATGTGGTCGTTTTCCAATGAGGATTGCGGACCCGTCTCCAGCCTGTGACAGACTTGAACCGCCTCGGCCACCAAAACCAAGAATGGGGGTTGTTTCCAGGTCCTCTACTCCATGATCTCTACTCGAAACAAAATAAAGTAATTTTATGTTAGGTTCAGTAAGTTTCTCTCTTAGTGGGTTCTAAAACTTAAGTAATACAGGCATCTTAGACGTACCAGTAAAGTCACAAGTGCAAACCAAAGTACTGGACATACTGGTACCGCAGATCTTACCCTCTTTCACTATCCTCTTGCAAATGGCACCTTGTAGAGTGTTCATAGTGCAATTGATGTATTTTCAAAATCTGTCTATGGTGGAAATGCGACAGAATATATGGAAGACATGCTGTCATTATGATTGCACTTTGGATCTATCTTAGCCTGAGGAATTGGTATGGCTTTTATGACCATGTTGCAAATTTCTTGTTCTTGCTGATGGTTAAATACTGCTGCTCTGCCACCAGTGTGAGGTTGTTGTGCGGTTCTATAGAATGTACAAATAGACTTGCATTTACCTTTACAATATTGTTGTTTATAAAAATGCTTTACATACTGTAAAACAAAAAAAAAGAAATACATATTTACCCGTTTTCCCTACGAAAGGTTTGCACAATTGATGACACTGTGGACCTGTTTACATTAGGCTGTACTCTTCGACCAGCCTCTTCCATTGTAAAACCACGATTTATGACATGATCCACAAGTGTGGCTCTGATTTCATCAGAGACTCTGACTCTTCTATTTCCACCTCTTCCTCTATTATGTCTTCCTCTAACACCACCACCACGTATTCTTACACGTCTTCTAATTGCTCTTCCACGAGCATGTTGCTGCATTTCAGGGTTGTGGAAGTCCTCCATTCTCAAAAAATATTAGTGATTGTGCTGTGGGCAATCTACAAATATATGCTCCCAAACTTGATTGGTTAAATGGTTAAATGGTTGATTCAAATTGTATTGCAATTAAAGGTCATTTGCCAATTTAGCAGACATTACAAACAATGTCAATGTCAGATATTTATGGAATATACATGCGTGTATACCAATTTTTCATAATTGAATGGATCGTTTTGAATGTGATGGCTTACACGATGAAAAATGTTTTAGAAGTTGTGAAGAGTTTGACAGTTTAAGTGAGAATCGGCTCATCAGTTTTGATCAACAAGCCATATGCAATTATTTGTGTTGCAAACTGCAGACAATTGTACTTACTGTTTGTAATGTGCCAAAGCATTTGCAATTTGCTCAGATCAATAAGAAGTTCCAATCTGATGTGAACAAGAAGCTAATTGCTCAGAGATCTGAACTTATTGTTTCAGTGGGAAAAAATGTCATTCGAGAATTGAGCCAAAGCAATTGAGAAAAACTGTAAAACATTGTATACATGTACCTCTAGGTCAAAAAGGCATTTGCAACAGTTTGACAGAAATCGTTGTCCAGTGCAAATACTGTACTTTACAGTACTGTAATAAAAAATTTTATAGTATTAACCGAGGGACATAATAAAACAAGAAAATGTGGTGGTATTGCCTTCAAAAATTCAGTTCGAAATAATAGAAAAATATTAGGTGAAGGAGACCATCATATTTAAAAATCCACAAGTAATTGTTGACAACGTGATTGGGGAAAATGAAACATCCGGTTACGTATGTAACCTTGGTTTCCTGAGTAGGGGAACGAGATGCTGCGAATTTTTTTTGGGGGGGGGATGTAATCCGCTTTGGGAACACTTCCCCGGTGTGACGACTGTCTTAGCCCTTTATATATACGCCAATCATTGGCCACATAGCGATTAGCACCGCCCCAAGCGCCCGTAGGTGAGGCTATATAGCGTGCTGGCCGCTAGTTTATCAGATTTACACTGATTTACAAAGGAAGCACTATAAAGTTACGGAATACGGTGACGCGCATCGCAGCATCGTTTCCCTAATCAGGAACCAACGGGTGCCATAGTACTGAGATGTTCTCTCATAGGCTAACTGCGATGCGCGATGCACGTCAGCGGCTTTAGGTGAACGCTATCCATAATACGCCTGATGTGACGTTAGAGAGGCAGAAATACCAAGGAAGCGTGGCTAAGCGGATAAGACCCGGGAGCCGGAGCCATCCCTACGTCCGACTATAAACTGATGGAATGTGATAGGAGAGGACAAATAACTGTTTTTTTTTTTTTTTTTTTTTTTTTTGTTTTTTCTTTTTTCTCTCTTTGTTTTTTTTTTGTCGTGGTTTTTTTTTTATTTTTCGACTGAGACAAAAGCATCTCTCCGACCGAGACTTTAAAGAGTAGGCCTGAGGAAGAAGAATCTTGGTAGAGGAATTAGAAGGAGCCGCACCCGTAGAGGCGACAAAAGTCTAATACACTGAGCGATCAGTAGGGCCAAAGAAATAGCCCCACCCCCCAGAGCGTGAAGTTTCCCCCCCCCCCCCCCCCCCCCCAGTTGGGGTGGGGGGACATCGCATGTGTAGTGACAGCCGGACCTATGTTCAGTACCACCCAAAACAACAAAAAACAATGATCATATCTACGTCCCGCGTCGTCCGGGCATTACGTCGGTCCTAAGTGCGCCTAACCGGACAGGGAGATTAAGGGGCAAATGACCACCTTCCGGCTGGGGAAAAAAGCGCTCCAGGCCACTTGCGGGAAGCGATAAATGAGTTGAGGAGCCTTATGAAAACATAAGGCAGGGGCGATAAGGGTCGCACAAAGACGTTACGTCCCTGGGTGCAAAGTCCTACACAGAAGGAGATGGAGAGAGCCTGCAGGTCCCTAACCTTTAAGGGAGGATATATAAAGCCACAAAAGAACGGTACTTAAGGTCAGTCATTCAGATGGACACGACTCCATTGGTTTCACTGAGGGAGGGCCTGTCAGGCCCTCAACACAATCGTAGTCCAAGACGGAACCGGGCTGCAGGCAAGAAAGGCGCTAGCCATCCAAGCCTGCATATAAAACGTGACACCAGTGTGTGACGACCAACCGAAGCACCTCCTATGAGTGCATGTCCTGCCGATATGGCCGCCACGTACACTTTAAGAGTGGTGGGGGTAACCCCCTCAGAGAAACAACTTTGAAGAAACTCCAGTACTGAACCGATAGGGCAGTGGACTGGATCCAAAATACGCTGTCTACACCAAGAGGCAAAAAGTCTCCACTTGAAAGCATATAAGCGTCTCATGGAGGGAGCCCTAGAATTCATAATAGTGTCAGTAATCTCAGCCGAGAGACCAGAACACATTAGCGTAGCTCCGCTCAGGGCCAGCCTCATAACCTCAGATTGCCTGGGTGCGAGGATTTTTTTTTTTCTTTTATACTTGGGAGGGAGGATGAGTTGACGGAAGAAGTAACTGTGTTTCCCCGCTGCTCTCAATGCTCCACCGACACGTAGGTGAACGAGGTCTAGTACAGACCGTGACTCGAAATGGGGGCGTCCAGGAGAAAAGTTCTGTCCTTCTCCTTAATGTCAGTGAGAGTAAGCCAAAGATGGCGCTCAGCTGACACTAAACCTGCCATGGACCTGCCCACTGCCCGAGCTGTGTGCTTGGTAGCCTTAAGCGCCAAGTCAGTAGCTCGTCTGAGCTCTTTAATGGCCTCTGGGGTCAGGCCTTCTCCCTCGTCCAGCTCCTTGAGCACGTCTGCCTGATAAGCCTGGAGTACACCGATAGAATGGAGTGTAGCCGCGGCCTGCCCAGCGGCCACGTAAGATTTTCCGATCAAAGCAGAAGTAACCCTACACGGCTTGGAAGGTAGCAGAGGGCGTAATTTCCAAGACGGAGCGGAATTTGGCGCGAGATGTGCCGCAAGAGTCTCTTCTACGGCCGGCATCGCCGTGAGCCGCCATTTTAGAAACTGTGGCGAAATCAGCGGCCAGAAGCAGGAAAGGATTAGTGATACGTGCTGAAAAAGGTTGTCTCCAAGACCTCGAAACCTCATAGTGGAGGTCTTGGAAAAAGGGGAGAGGCCTACGGGGCTGAGACGGAGTGCGGCTGGACAAAAATCGATCGTCCAGTTTCGACTGGGACTGAGTTTGCCTGCTTTCTGAACCGCAGAAACGGGATAGCGGGGGTTAGACGTGAGGCCTACTTTATTTGAGAAGGCCGCGAACCTTGAGCGCAGTGCTTTTAGCCGTAGGCTATCACAGTGTCGAAAATCAGAAAGGCCGCTAAGTGCCGCTTGGGCATGCTGTAGGCCCAAACATTGCACGCACCTGTCATGAGTGTCTCCTCCTGCGATGAACCTGTCACACGGCTCGATGCATCTCCTGTAGTTTTTTTTTTTTTTTGGATCCTCTGGGCGGCAATGGTGCTTCCTGAAGGAGGAAAAATAGCAGAGATGAGGAGCTCACCTACGTGCGCTTTGGGGGCGGTGCTAAGCGCTATTTGGCCAATGAATTGGCGTGATGGTATAAGGGCTTCAGACATTCGTCACACCGAAGGTGTTCCCAAAGCGATGACGTCATCGCAGCATCGAAGTGAGCCTATGAGAGGGAACCAACATAATCATGGTAATATAGTCTTTTCACGGGGATTATAACAACATCAACAACGATACTAATGATTTAATGAATTGAAGATGCATTGCCATGCATGAGTTTCGGATCTGGTTTTTGCGTCCTAAAACCCAACAAGCGGAACACAGAAAAATACGATAAATAAAGGTGGTCCAGTGCACTCATCTCGCAGATACGGGGATTCCATTTTAAGAACTGAGAAATAGAGTCATTTATGGTCATTTAGTATGGCCCTGCAGAAAAGCCCCGTGAGGGCGGTTTAGAATACACCTCGGAGGTTGAGATAAGTATGACGGCACTGCCGGAGTGCACGAATGCAGCAGGCTCGTGACGTCCAAGTCTCCGACGGTGGCTCCCTTAAGTGGCCCGCGTTCAAGCGGAAGGCGCTGTGCGAGGACTGAGGGCACACACGAGAAGAATACTCCTTCAAATACATCGACATGGTCTCTGTTGCTTGTTGTAAGGTTTAGGTTCTTTAACTCATCATGGGATCTGACATCCTCATCGCGTTTGGGAGCCTTCGGACACGCAAAACAGATGGCGGGAGATACTGAGGATGTGGGTTTCAAGCCCTAGTCTTCTTGCGACATCGTCCCAGTCTATTTGGTGGGTACGATGGCAACTCTTTGCATAATGAGTTTTATTAATTACAGTGACTTGAAATTCAACAATGACTGTGTATCTTGGGCAGTGGTTATTGTTAGCTTGCTAGCTTCAGATAGAGCTTGTATGAATATGAAATCACGGCCCGTTCTTTAATTAAGGCCCATTTCATACGAGCAGAGGTAATTCCACAAGGTGGACACCTAAAGAAAAGCACAGCAATATCCACAAACAATTTAAAACACGGAGATTTAAAAGAACGTTAGAATATGATAAAAAAAATTGATGTAAGCGGTTTAAAATGAATTTAAGAAAACGGTTATATATAAAATATAGTGCAATCAGTTATAGTGCAAATCAGAAATAAATCACAACCCAGTAATGAATTTGACAGCCAAAGGTCATTACATGTTTTATTTTTCAGTGGGTTTGGACGCTGCAGGTAAAACCACAATACTTTACAAGCTGAAGCTGGGAGAAATTGTGACCACTATCCCTACCATAGGTGAGATTACACCATTACTGTCATTGTTCTCCATTTCCTACTCATTCTTTAACAATGTAAAGTTTTCATTTAAAACAGAAGGAGTTCATGATTACTTAATAATAACTTAATGTGTGATGAATGCCAATCTGTTTCAAGATTCCCATCATTTTGATGACCGATATCTCTGTCACTGCCACCACATTTACAGCTTAATTGGGGAGAAATTGCACTTGATAATGATTAAAAGTAATTTTTTGTGCAATTATTATTTACATATACACTGGTGGTCAAAAGTTTGGAATAATTCAGATTTTGTAAATGTTTTTGAAAGAAGTCTCTTCTGCTCTGCATTTATTTGATCAAAAACAGTAATAGTGAAATATTAAAATTTAAAAGACATTTTCTATTTTAATTTTTGCTGCCATTATTACTCCAGTCTTCAGTGTCACATAATCCTTCAGCCTGTTTTCAGCATTGATCTCTTATTAACAGCATATATAATAAAATGAAATTACTGTCATTAAATAAACTTTTTTTTAATTCAAAATTTATTAGAATATTTGAAAATGCAAAGTATTTTATCCATTGACAATCCTGACAGTAGGTATTGGAGCTGACATAAGTGCTGTTCATTTACTCATCGCTAAGCCCCGCTTACTGATCAGTCCTACCGTAGCAACTGTTGCTGTCCGCCACATTATCACAAGGTTTTACAGAAATGTTCTGACAATATGGTAAAACAGGTGCACTTTCACTTTGTTTCTTAGTGAACTATAGTAAACCGAGGGACCAAAGGGTCAATTAGACAGTCATCATCTGATGGCGATAATCTCTTAACAGCCAAATATCCACCAGTGAACTGCTCTGGCTGAAATACTTGTGTATCACAAATCTCGTTGTAGTCAATCAAAAATACTTTGATATTATGATGCATGTTGAGTAAAATGTTCTTAAACTGTATTTTTTTTTTGCATGTGGACAGGTTTTAATGTAGAGACTGTTGAATACAAGAACATCTGCTTCACCGTGTGGGATGTCGGCGGTCAGGACAAGATTCGTCCTCTCTGGAGACACTATTTTCAGAACACACAGGTCAGATCTTTATTTGGAGATGTTTAGCGGGCCAAAGTTCCTCTTAGCTGTTTCTGAATGCATTTATTCAAAATAACTTTTGGTATAGATCAGTTATAGGAACCATGCCCTTTGAGAATCCTGGTGTGAAATCTCTTTTTAAAGTGCAAAATATTGTTTGAGATGTGCTGTAATCTTTGTAATCAGGTGCTTTTGTGAATATTATTCATTTGAAGCATCTTGATGATTTTTTTATTCCTTTGTCCTCAGGGTCTGATCTTTGTGGTGGACAGCAATGACAGAGAGAGAGTTGCCGAATCTGCAGAAGAGCTTTCTATCGAAGGAGTGTAAGCAGGGTGAAGTCGATTGGTACAGAGGCTGTCGAACGGATGATGAGGCGTGGAGATGATCTATTACATAAAATCTGTATAATGCTCAAGAACCTGTCATCTTTAGTGACCTAAACGGAGATCACGTTACAAAATGTATTTACATTTGCATTCATGTACTTGGTGGAGATTTTCTTACCAAAGCATCTTGAGAAAAGTCCATGTAATATGTTTGTGACACTTGTGTTCATGACCTTTTAACCCTCATGTTGTGTTCTGGTCGTTTTGACTAGCATCCCAAAAATGCTAGTTCATGGTGTATGATTGGACGTAAAAATATGACTTGTCACGACAGGGGTGTTGTGTAACAACTTTTTACAAAACATTAAGGTGGTCATATGTGGTACGCGAAATGCTCTCTTGTAATGAGTAGTGTCTAAGGAGCGTTGTGATTCACAAAGCCGGAAAACAACACGAGCTTGTAGGGCCAAACGAGCAGCGGTGTCGTTGTAGTTCACGTGAAAGGGATTTTTAAAAAAAACAAAATTTCTCCCCGTTGGAGGGAACGTTTGGAGTGTGTAAGCTTTTAGATCTTTTTTTGCCCAGACCATGACACGCACTACACAGGACTAAAATTAAAAAAGTGAAAAAACATAATAGGACCCCTTTACCTTGTTTTGGATTTAACCCACCTTGTGCCACTTGGTTTTTCCATCAAAAGAAAATGAAAGTACAAAAAATTGCCTAAAATGATTTATGTAGATTCTTTACCAAATATTGGATTCAGTCTTTTTATCAAGTTGTTTATCTTTCATTTAGCACAGGTTTTGTATTTCTTTTTGGAACTGATTGCTCATAGTTCTCATTGATTTTTTTTTTTTGAGTAAACATTGCCAAATTTATCCACAAATAATGCTTTTTTTTCACTCCAAAACTGAGGCCTGTGACCACTCGGTTCCAAAATAAACCGATTGACAGAAAAACATTTACAAAAAGACTAAATCCAAGATTTTATGAAAATATAGCATAAAGAGAGAAATGTACGACCATTTTTTGAAAGGTCAGTCATTTTTAAACCAGAAACATTTTCAACACAGCACAAGGGTTACATTTAATTTTAAGTTCACACACTTTCTGCATTTCTGCGAATACGTTTTTTTATTGCAAAAATACTAGGTATTTAACGTACATTTGGTGACCCGCAACTCACGCTTTCTCCCTGCCATCCTTATCGTTGAGCTCTGTACATTGTCTTGATTTATTGACCTTTTTTCATTTATACAGTTGCAAGAAGATGAACTGAGGGACGCCGTGCTGCTGGTTTTTGCAAACAAACAGGATCTGCCTAACGCCATGGCTGTCAGTGAACTCACAGACAAACTTGGACTGCAAAGCCTACGCAGCAGAACGGTACACACACTTACTCGATTAACTCCAACATGCACTTGCTTAAACATTGACTGCATTTTAATTGCCTGTTGTCTGTTTCCACAGTGGTACGTTCAAGCAACCTGTGCTACACAAGGCACCGGACTCTATGAAGGACTGGACTGGTTATCAAACGAGCTCTCCAAACACTAGTGTGCCTGCTGATAGTGGCGAGATGTGTGTGTACTTTAGAAAGATGGAGTGTGCCGGTTGATAGACTCTGTCTTGAAGAACTTGAGTGAGTGTGTGTGTGTGTGGAGGAGCTATCAAGTGTTCAGCATCATGTCTAATCTATCTTATCTGTCTTTTTCTGTGCTGTATTCCTACTAATGTTCTTTTAATTTTTTTCCTTGCAAATCAGATTTTTTTTTTTTCATGACCGTAAGATAATGCTTAAATTGCACATTTACTTGAGAACTGTGAGAGCATTATGGCACAACAGAAAGGAAGTTTGGGAGGAATTCCAGGTCGAGGCATCCCTCTCGTGCAAGTTTGGAGTAGTTGTAGCTTAAGAGCGAGTAAATGCCAGAAAGAAGCCGTTGTGCACTGACGCTCACTCCAAGATCCCTGTTGCAGTGCTGCCTAACTCGACTAGTGAGTCGCAGGATTCGCAGCTCCATGAACATTCCATTTCATGGCAGTTAATTTTATTCCAGGGGGTTGTTTTACAAAGCTACACATTAACTTTTGTTGCAGAAGCCTCCTAAGTCTTGTTTTAGGGACTTTGCCACCAACAGATTCTTTGTAACAAAATGGTACATGAAGTGTTGATAGCAATATGGAGACATCTGTGATTTATTAGCCCAATGATTAACTGCCTTTGATGTTAAACACCTCCATTGAACAATAAATGTTTTAGTTGAAAGCATTTGAACAGTACCTTGCTTGATTTTTCTGAGGTGGGTTGGACATGGTGGATTGGACCAGGATGAATTGTTTCTTCAATCTGCTCCATGTTTCTTTTCTCTTTTCATGTCAAACGGCTGTATGTATGTATGTATGCTGGCACCTTTAATATCAGCGACTGAGATGCATTCGGTGAGAATTTTGTATGGGGCACTCCAGTAAACCAATAAGGTTCTCATTTCCTTAGCAGGATTTTCTGATCTTGTACACTTCCCTACTGCGGCAAATGCCCTACTCTTGCTTGAACTGTGCCACAAGGTCCAGCCCTGTGAGGAAATAAAGATCTGATGAAAACTAAATGGATACTTTGTATGCAGTTTTTTTTTCATTGATATGCTCTGGTGACAGACCTCTGGAATTTTCCATTCTTAAAGGAATAGTTCCCCAAAAAATAAAATGTAGTTGAAAATTTACTCGCCCTCAGGCCAACCGAAATGTAGATGAATGTGTTTCTTTATCAGATTTGGATAAATGTAGCATTACATCGCTTGCTCTTCAATAGATCCTCTGCAGTGAATGGGTCGTCAGAATGAGAGTCCAAACAGCTGATAAAAACATCACAATAATCCACACGACTCCAGTCCATCAATTAAGAAAGCTTGTTTGCAAGCAAGAAATCCATCTTTAAGATGTCTTAACTTTAAACCATTGCATCGTATCCTTAGATAAAGAGTAGTAATTTTCGCAACTTGGTATTTGCGGGTGAACGGTTCCTTTAAAGACATTGCAAGAGGTTTATCTGTGGGTTGTGTTGGGATGGGTTGTCATATTTGAGTTACCACTGAGATGCATGTTTATTAAACATTAAATAATAATAATACCCTAGAATCATATGGGACAACATAATGTAATCTGCGTTTGTTGTTTCTTGAGTACTGAAAAATACAGAACTATTATTGCAGTGTGTAGCACAGAATCGTGAAAACAAGAAAAAAGTCGGGTGGGTTTAGCCAGTAGTTTGTAATGTAATTGAGTAATGACAGTCATTACCTCACTATGACAGAATAGTATGGTAGGAGAACCGGTTACTGCTAAATTAGAATCCGAATCAGAAAGAGCTTGATGGCCAAGTATGTTGCAACATACGAACTTTGTTCTGTGAAGAGCATGCCAGTACACAGAGACAACAATAACACACAGATAATAATAAATAGAGGTATGTGAATAAAACACACACACATATATGAATATAAACAGAAAATTGTCAAGGAGTTACTGAGATGGTATGAGAAAGGGGAGTGGGGGGGGGGGGGGGGG
Organism: Sinocyclocheilus anophthalmus; assembly: GCA_018155175.1. NCBI lineage: Eukaryota > Metazoa > Chordata > Actinopteri > Cypriniformes > Cyprinidae > Sinocyclocheilus > Sinocyclocheilus anophthalmus. The sequence goes on along the minus strand of JADLZN010000685.1, from coordinate 38,346 downwards.
AAAGAAACATGAAAAAGTATGGAACATCTTGTGTACATCAAGTGAGGAGTTGCCTTTGATTTTAACATTGATTCCCATACTACATTATTCCCATATTCACTATATAAACAATAATACAAAACTGCTAATCATATTTATCCAGTAAGAAAGACTGGCGTTTCAGAAAATCTAATATAAATGACATTGTACATTTCTAAGAAGCATTACAACATATTTTGGCACTGGCCTATAGCTCATCCTTTATTGATCAATAGTACACAAACTGCTGATACTGCACTTCTTGCACTAGATTAATGTTATGCTTTATTTAAAACTTTCTGCATATGATCCAAATACATTTTTGTAAATGAAATTATTATTCTGGCACCACTAGGATATATCCATTACGAAATCGTAGCAATAGAATAATGAAGGCTGTCAAGAAGCCAACCTTTTAACTATTTTTAACTACATTGCGTAAGAACCAACCAAAGTACTTGATCACGTTCACCTTGGCACCTTCGACTGACAGATTTTCATAATGAGTTTTTTTTTAAAGACAACTTAACACAGCGTATAATATTACAGACACATACTGTTAAAAATAATAATTATTGTATTATTATTATTATTAAGTAATTTGTAACAGTATGTGAACCTGTTTGTATCATTATGCGCTGTTTTCTTCTGAAAAAAAATGAAAAATGAGTGTTTACTATTGTCAATTTGCATTATTGACACACTATATTCCTAATTAATGCCGTTCAGTTGCTTTGACACAATCTGCATTGTAAGAAGCGCTATAGAAATAACGGGGACTTGACTTGCACTGATCCCGGGCAATGGCTTGGCGTCATTTTCTTCCACGGGGCCCGTGGACGTGGAAGTACGACATGCGCAGAGCCCGACAGGGTTTCCTGAGCAGCAGACGAAGCGTAACACGAACAAAAACTTTTAGCCATTAGGAACAGCGCCGTCGTTGTATGTGTCCTTCATATTATGGGTGGACCATATCATCGACTTTAGCGGCTGTGGAACGAAACACGGATGAGGAATTCGCATGGGAGGAGTGGTTTGAGTCTCATGCTCGCAAGCTAGCGGCGTGCAGCCAACTCTTTCGAGTTCTGTCATTCTCCGAAGAAATGATAAAAAACTCAAAGCTACGGACGGATTCCTCTGCTATAATTCAAAGAGCGTGGTCGTGACCAGCACAGAGCGGAGCTAAGCATAGTGGGCGTTGTTACGTGCTAAATTATCTTGCGATTAGAAAACACAGCTTTGAATAGAAGAATTGGTCAATTTAAACGTTGGCAGCTCGTGAGCAGGAAACAGTAGCCATGCCCGTTAGTTTTTAATTTATCTTCGATGCAATTATTATATATTCAAGTTACGTACGTTAATAACCAGCCTTGCGTTCATTTTAGCTCGTACTCATTGTGACGCGGGAACGAAATCGGTCCAAACCCTATTCCGTGTCCCCAAAACCATCACTTTATGGGAAAATGTACTTTTTGTGGCTCAGAATTATTTCAAAAAGAATCGCATATGCGTAAATGAAATTAAAGCTATTATTTACTGTTATTACTTATTTTGACAAAAATGTCCCACACTAATGCGAGTACTAATAAACACAATTATACTGTGGCGTTTGTTGACCGAAGTAAGATGATTACGGATCAGTGTTAGCGACTCTCAATACGACCTTAAAATAAATAAAAACTTTAAAGTTTGTAAGCTTGACAAAGTATTTACTTGATTTTATACGAATAGTTGTGATTTATTTATTTATTTTTTTTATATATTTTAAAGTTGTTGGTTTTTTGTACTGTACTTTTCTGTTATTTCGTGGCATAATGTATTAATTTTCCAAATTTTCAGTTGAGTGTGGTGCATGGCTAATATTAGTATTTATATATATTAGTGTACTTAACAATTTTAGTATGGTATACTTTGGATTATAGTATTATTTATTAAGTATAGTACTGTTCTAGTATACTCTAATGCATTAACTAATATAGTACAGTTTAAATCATGCTCTAGTTTATGATAGTACATAAAGTAGTATGCTATAGCGTAATATTGTTTTAGTACATATTTATGTTTACATTATAGTAAAGTATGTTTACTAGTATAGTACAGTGTAGTTTATATCCTTGGCCATTTAAGGACATGGTTGAGTTTTTAAGAGAATTGTTTGTTTCTGTCTTATATATTTACAAACCTTATTCTCATCGTGAATACTTGCTGTTTTACAGTGGGGCTGGATGCTGCCGGCAAAACCACAATACTGTACAAACTCAAACTTGGAGAAATTGTGACCACCATTCCAACCATAGGTAAGAGGACAGGACTGGTTTTGATTTGACTATGATCTCGATTGAGGTCATTGTCTTGTTGTGTTCTGAGTCACATGAGTATCCTATCATCCACCCGGGGAATTTTTTTCAGTACTTGTCTCCCTTCATGATATGTTAATGTCCACTGGCTGTCATCATACATGTGGTTTCAGTGATTGCCTGATTGTCCTGTCTTACACCACTACAATGTTTAGCCAGTGTTTCATAAAAAAGCAGAACTATTCCACTCAATGTACTTTGTCACTGTATTTCTTTGGGCAGGTTTTAATGTAGAGACTGTTGAATACAAGAACATCTGCTTCACCGTGTGGGATGTCGGTGGCCAGGATAAGATTCGTCCTCTCTGGAGACACTATTTTCAGAACACACAGGTAAGATCTTGATGAGTATTCATACAAAATAACATTACTTAAGGGCACACTTACTTTCAGTCCTTGCAGAGACTCATTGCTCTTTCTGTTTTTCCCTTTGTCCTCAGGGTCTGATCTTTGTGGTGGACAGCAATGACAGAGAGAGAGTGGCCGAATCTGCAGAGGAGCTTTCTAAAATGGTAAGCATATATCTTTGTGATCTTTTGAAATGGCAAAAGTGCAATGAATCAGGACATTTGTGGAAGTGTTTTTTTTTTTTTTGCTTGCTTAATGTGGTTGAATTGCCTCATCGGTGTCTTTTTATGTGTGTATGTGCAGTTGCAGGAAGATGAACTGAGGGACGCCGTGCTGCTGTTTCGCAAACAAACAGGATCGGCCTAACGCCATGGCTGTCAGTGACACTACAGGAACACTTGGATGCAGAGGTTGCAAGTAGAAACGGTACCACTTGCCACATAAAAACCAGAGACACTACTTATCTCGCGAGTGTTCAAAGCATCAGCCACTCTTGAGGTTAAACGCACACTGTGAGTGTAACTTCTAATGTTAAAATGCTGGATAGAAGAAACGTAGCCGAGGTCAATAGTTTGGGGGCAGTAAGATTGTATTTTTTAAAGAATTTGTCTAGCTACAAGGCTCAATTTATTGATCAAAAATAAAGTTAAAACAGCAGGTAATATTTATTTAAAAAATAGGATATCGCACATTTAACTAAACTGTTTCTATTTGAAAAACATTTTTAAAATGAGTTTATTCCTGTGATGAAAAACGAATTTTCAGCAAATTACTCGCAGTCTTTCTCATAAATCTTTTAAGATGCCTGAAGTTTCCTCAAGACAACCAATTTCGGAGTATTATCAATTGTGAAACCATTTGTGTGCGATATTTTGGGGAAGCTGAGCGCTTTTTATGGCCACAGGAACAGCATTTATTAAATAGGGGAAAACCAAATGTCGTCTTTTTTTTTCATCCATTTTAATGCAGGCGGTTGAATAAAAGTATTCCTTTTTTAAAAAATAGATTCTATAGATCTCCCAACCCAAACTTTGAAGGTAGTACACATGTCAGAAAAACAGTGCTACTATGCTTTTATCGCATTATTCTGGTTAGTTAGTTAATCTTTTCACAAAATCGACGGGTACAGATAAATAATTTTTTTTCTTAAGAGCAATTGAAATCAAACCTTTAAAGTGCATGTTCACTCTCAGAAAAATGGTACAAAACTGTTATTGGGATGGTACTAATATGTACCATTTCCTGTAAATAAGGTACAAAGATGTACTTTTAGATTTTTGTACCCGAGCGATGCCCAGTGACAGCTTTGTACGTTTTTTTAGCGCGTGTAAATGACTTGTGAAGGAGTGGGGCGTGAATCTACTGCTTTTTTTTTTTTTTTTAAAAAAAAAAAAAAAAGAAATAACATTTTGAAATGTTTATTATTTCTGCTGTGTCTGGGCTTCTTGCAGTGGTATGTCCAAGCGACCTGCGCTACACAGGGCACTGGACTCTATGAAGGATGGACTGGTTATCCAATGAGCTCTCCAAACGCTAGTGTCCCTGTTAGGGGTGAGATGGTGCATATGAACCAATGGAAAGGCTAGAGACTCCTCTTAGAATATTTAAGTGTGTGACACAACTGGAAACTGGGGAGAAACCATCAAACACTCTGCGCCTGTCTTAGCTTTCCTTTTCTACAATATATTTCTTTGCCCAAGTTTATATTTCTTTTCTTGTTATTTTGTTTTAAATCCAACAAATTTTGCGAGAAATGTTTTGAAGGACCTTCCTTTGCTGTGGCTTTTTCAGTTTCTCATGCAAAACCAAAAACACTGGAGCCCCTGATCAGTGAGCAGGGTTATTGGTTTTGCTTTAGTCTGATCAGCATTGTTTATCTGAGGTTTTGTTGTCAAGCTCACTGGAGAATCTCTGGAGTTAGTAATATTTCAGAACTGGACTTTACATGTGGAGTCGTTTGGCGAATCAAAGCCATGCCTGTTCCATCAGTTCTTATAGATATGCAACGCTGTAAAGTTTGTTACATTGCATTATCCGCTGTAGTGGCATGGAGTCCTGTGGTGCTTCTAAACATTATCCTTGTCTGCATGAGTCTTCTAGAGTTTACTTCATTCTGGATCTTGGTTGAAATTCTCCTCATCAACAGCACATGGCATGAAAAGGTTAAGTTTCTCTTACTAGGTTAGTTTCCCCCCCACACACAATCCATTGTTGTTTGTGGCAAATGTCTAAATGACCCAGAACACTGGTTTTACTTAAGGTCAGAGTTCAAGGGAACATGATGTTCTTTAGCCACAACGATGCAATGAAGCTCTTTCCATTATAATTTAAAGTTGAAATCGATTGACGTGTTTTATGTTCGTCATGCCATGTGAAATGTTTCGCTCAGGCGTGTTTCTTGAGCTTACCATTTTTTTATGTCTGAATCTGAATGAAGATTTAATGTATTGATGAATTCCATGTCTGGTTGAAATGGTTTGCTTTCCTAAACTGATGTGTAACAGATACAATCTATTTTACCCTATTATCATGACAAATTTGTTTGTGTATTAAATGTATGATGTTGTTTTAGAATAAAACATAATCATGAACTTATTGTGTTGAATGTGATCAATCTATTTTGCTCCTTAAATGCAGAATTTAAATTCAGGTGTCCCACTTTTGGGGAACAAACAATAGTCATTGATTTGTGTTTTCACCCATTCGAGAGTTCATGTTCATAATTTTCTCCATAACAGACAAATGAGAAAATGTCTCCGTTGTACTATAAGTTGTAAATTGCATCAATCCAGCAGATGGCACATGGAATTAACCACTTCAGTCAACTGAACTGTACCAAAAATGGCTGCACACTGCTCCAGGTGGTGTGTGTGTTTGTTCACTACTCATTTGTGTGTGTGTGCACTTGGATGGGATAAATGCAGAGCACAAATTCGAAGTATGGACACCATACTTGGCTACTTGTCACATCATTTTTTTTTTTTTACTCGTCACTTTATATGTGTATGTGTGTACATACATATTACAGTATATGCATACTGAGTGGTGTTTGAACTACTTGCACTGTGTAATTACAAGGGATATTGCCAATTTTTGAGAAGCTAGGATAAAGTGAGCTGTGCAATGCCTTTTAAATGATGTATCATCAAGAATAAATTGTGCATTTAGTAAATTTGGTAAAGGGCTTAAATAATATTATGATGTACTCCACCCATCCCTCTCCATAAAGGGTACAAGTCATAAAAACAAATACGAAGGTATGGGTGTAGTGCCGAGGGGCAGTGAAGGAGAAACTGACTGTGTGAACCGAAACTAGGAGCAGAACAGAAGTTATTTGTCACCATTCATGCAACCACAGCTGTAAACGTCACTGATACCACAGGAGCTGCCCTGTTGCGTGTGTTTGTCTCTTATTAATCATGACTAGATTTGGGTGTGGAGATCTTTCCAGGGCAAGATCTGCCAACATCACAGGCGAGGTACTGTTAAATTATAAATTACAGGAGGCAATCAGACCTTAAGATACACAAGTGAAATGTACATTAAGTACATAATTTATAAATTGCTATATAATTGTTATCATCTGCAATCCCATTTGGCGATCTTGATGTTTTTTTGATTGTTTTGTTACATAGAGGAGATGGAGATCCTGTTTCCAAGGGCAAAACATAGCAGGATTTGTTCTAATTTGTGACTTTGATGGCACTAGCTATGCAAGATACACACACACACGGGCATGTACACAAAAACATGGACATAATTAAAAATAAATAAATAAATCACTTGTACTATTTGCAGTCCGATATGACTGCCATAGGAAATTAATGGGTATTACCCAAAAAATATACGCAAGTGATTCATGTAAGAAAGAAACAGCATGGATTATTTACTAACAGTAGTCACAAGGTAAGCATCATGTTACACTCAAGTTTCCCCATCCACATTTCTAGAGATAAGAGTGACCGAGATTCATTTTAGTGGATGTTTAAAAAAAAACAAAAAACAAAAGAGAAAACGATGTACCATTCCCCAAGAAAGTATAGCAAACCTTTCCTGGTAGCATTACTTGGTTTATATAATTTTGTTTAACGGTCATATAATTGATATTAATCAATTTTGGTTTTTTTATAATTATATAAACTTATAATTTTGTCCGAATACCTTTTTTTTTTTTTTTTTTTTTTTTTTTTTTTTTTGTATGTTTTTTTTTTTTTGCCCTGTTGTATTTTTGCCTTGTGAAGCTTACTTAAAAATGCTATAATAAGAATATTATTGCTACTTTATTTAAAACTTGTTGCAATTTTCCATACTTAATGGCTTACTGTTTTTTTGTTTTGCTAGCATCATTAAGAAGGAGTATACATGTAAAACCTTGCTGCCAGAGGCGGGTCATCTGGCCCAGTGCCATTCAGTGGATCTATTAACCTTTGTTTTTTTGCGTGGTGTCCCAGATGTTGGCTAGGCCCGCATCCTCAATGCTGTTTGTCAGTCCCTGGGATATTATGTGAAGTTCTTGAGTCTCCCCTTTGAAGTACTTTTTTATAGTTTTTTTCAAACATTCATAATGGAAAGTCCGAATTGCAAAAAAATCCTGAAGTCTTGTATGAAGTTTTTTCAGTGCTATATGAACACTGGTCCCCAGTTCTACAGTAAAAAATTACTGTAAACCTAATGAAATCCCTACCTATAAACTCTAGTTTTTTACTATGGAAAAGTCTACTAGGACGCTTCTGGTTTTAAACGATGAAAGTCCTACTTATAAAACGTGTGGTTTTGTTTTATGAGGAAAAGCACTACAAACCTTTTCTTGTTTTTATGATGAAAGTCCTACACAAACCGTATTGTTTTATGATGAAAGTACTTACAAAACTCGTTCTTGTGTTATGATGGAAAGTCCAACTAACAAAACCGTTTTTTTTGTTTATGAATGAAAGTCTAAACTACAACTGTTCCTTGTTTTTATGATGAAAGTAACTAGCAACAACCGGCTTGTTTTATGAAAATGAAAGTTCCCTACTAAACAAACCTCCCTTGTTTAAGCGAATGGAAAAGTCCCTACTACGGGGACCCGTCTTGGTTTACGATGAAAAGTCTACTAATAAACTGGTGGGTTGGGTTTATGATGAAAGTTCTTCTAACAAACCCGCTTGGTTTTTTATGATGACAAGTTCCCTACTACAAAACGTCCTTGTTTTTATGATGAAAAGCTACTACAAACGTCGTCCCCTTGGTTTATGATGAAAGTACGTACAAACGTCTTGTTTATGATGAAGTCTACTACAACCGTCTTGGTTTTTTTGAATGAAAGGTGCTAAAACTCACAACGGTCCCCCTTTGTTTATGAATGAAAAGTTACTACAAACGCGTCCCCCTTGTTTATGATGAAAAGTCTACTACACACGGCGTCCTGTTTTATGAATGGAAGCTAACTACAAACCCGTTCTTTTGGGTTTTTTTTTTTTTTTTTTATGAATTGAAAGTCTACTACACCTTCCTTGTTTTATGATTTGAAGTCACTACAAACCGCGTCCCGTGTTTTACGATTTGGAAAAGTCTACCTAGCAAACCGTCTTTGTTTTATGATGCCCCAATCCCGACTAAAAACCGTCTTGTTTTTAATAATGATGAGGTTCTACCTGAACAAAACCGCGTGGTTTTTACGATGAAGGTCCTACTACAAACCAGTTCTTGTTTTTTATGATGGGAAGTCCCCTACTACAAAACCGTCCTTGTGTTTTTATGGATGAAAGTGTCTAACAAACCGTCTTGTTTTTTATGATGGAAGTTCCCGTACTACAAAACCGTCCTTGTTTTTGATGACAGTCTACTATGCCAACCGTCTTGTTTTATGATGGAAGTCTACTACAAACCCGTCTGTTTTTTTATGTGGAAGTCCCTTACTACAAAACCGTCCTTTGTTTTTAAGGGAGTAACTACAAAACCGGTCCTTGTTTAAATGAATGAAAGTCCCCCTCTACCACAAACCGTCTTGTTTTTATGAATGAAGGTACTACAACCGCCCCTTGTTTTTTATGATGAATTCTCACTACAACCGTTCCTTGTTTTATGATTGAAAGTACCCCCTACTTAGGCAAACCTTTCCCTTGTTTTATGATGAAAAGTACTAGGCAAAACCGTCCCTTTGTTTTTTTATGAATGAAAGTCTCTACAAAAACCATCTTTTGTTTTTTTTATGGATTGAAGTCTACTCAAAACCGTCTTTGTTTTTTATAATGGGGAAGTCTAGCTACAAACCGTCCTTGTTTTTTGATGAATGTTCTACCTACAAACTGTTCTTGTTTTTATGATTGAACGTCCTACAAACCTTCCCTTGGGTTTTAATGATGGAAAATCCCCCCCCTAACTACAAACTGTTCCTTGTTTTTTATGATGAAAGTCCTACTACAAAACTGTCCTTTTTTTTTTTTTGATATGGAAAGTCCTACTACAAACTCATCTTGTTTTAAATTATGAAAATAAAACTTCACAAACAGTTCTTGTTTTAACGATGAAATCGACCTAGCAAAACGCTCTTGTGTTACGATGAAAGTACTTACTACAAAACCGTCTTGTTTATATGAAAGTCTACTACAACCGTCTTGTTTTTTACGTGGATCTACTACAAAACCGTCTTGTTTTTTTTGATGAAAGTCCTACTCAAACTGCGTCTTGTTTTATGACTGAACGTCCCTACTACAAACGTCCTTGTTTTATGATTAAAGTCCCCCTACCTACAAAACCGCGTCTTTGTTTTACGATTAGGACGTCTACTACAAACCGTCTGTTTTTACGCGAATAAAATTCCTACTAGCAAACCGTCTGTTTTTTTCCCGATGGAATTCTAGCTAACAACCGCCTTGTTTATCGATTTGGAAAGTCTAACTACAACCGTTCTTTGTTTTTTAAAACGATAAAATTCTAACTACTAAACCCGTCCTTGGTTTTTTTACGATGAAGTCCCTACTACAACCGTCCTTGTTTACGATGGAAGTCCCCTACTACAACCGTCATTGTTTTTACGAATGAAAGTCTACTAACAAACTGGGTCCCCTTTGTGTTTTATGATGAAAAAAGTACTACAAACCGTCTTTGGTTTAAATTAATTTTAAAGGTCTACTACAAACCGTCGTTTTATGAGAAAGTCCCTACTACAACCCTGTCCTTGTTTAGGATGAAAGTCCTAACGCTACACACCTCTTGTTTATGATGAAAAGTACTACAAACGCGTCTTTGGGTTTACGAGGGAAAAAAAAAAAAAAAAAAAAAGTCCCTACTCAACGCGTCCCTTGTTTTATGAAATGAAAGTACGCTACAAAACGCGTCCCCCTTGTTTTTTATGAATGAAGTCCCCTACCTACAAACCGTCTTTGTTTTTATGATGAAAGTCCCCCCTAACTACATAAAACCGTTCCTTGTTTTTTTTTTGAATTGAAAGTCTACTACAAAACGGTCCTTTTTACGAATGAAAGTTTCTAACACAACCTTCTAGCCTTTATCCATGAAAGTCTACTAACGCGGCTGTCCCTAGTTTTACAGTGAAAGTCCTACCACGCGCTTGTAATAGTCCCCTCACTAATTCCGAACTTCAAATCTCAATCCTTGGTTGAAGTCTAAATGCAACACAACACAACCAATAAAACATACATGCTCACCATAATGCTAAAAGGTGGAACCAGAAAGCTTTCCTGACACTTTTGTTTGACACTTTACATAATGTACACAATGAACACAAATGAGTAATTTTTTTTTCTTGTGCTTTTTTTTTTGGTGGAAAACCTTAGTTCTCTTGCTTGGTTTCGCTGGTTCTGGGGCCCAGCCTTGAAATACGAAAAAGCCCTGGAAAAATAAGTTGAACAAAATAGTCAAACATCGCAAATAAATCGTTTTCATATTATTGGTTTAATGCGTTTTTAATTTTTTGTTTTTTGTTTTTAATTTTTTTAGTTATTGCTTAACCAGGATAGGCCTGCACCGAACACCGAGGACCTTTAGTTGTGAATCTATGTGGTTTTTTAAGATTATCTTAATAACCACAATATGACACACTTGCTCGATTTCCTGGCAAATACAGGAAGTTTATTACTATAGTTCGCGTTTTGAAGCAAAAAGTCACACAATGTTGGCTTAACAAGTAAAGCGTGAAATAAACTAGAAATTTATCTCCTACAGAGCCAACGTCGGATCCAACCCAACCTCCGACTTTTAGGCCTATAGCCCAAAGTAGAGCCTCTAACATTCTGAAGATTTGACATCAGATACTTTCTATCAGCAGCTCTCGACTCCTGTCCTGGGGACCCACCCCCACCCGCCTCTACGTACCGGTCGCTCCACACATTTTTTGTTGTCCAATGTGCTTCCTTTTTCGCTTAGTTTCAAGCACAACCGAATTTATCAAAGCATCAGCCTCGTTCTGAAGAGAGAATCAGGAACCTGAACAATGAAAGTGTGTTCCAGCTGCGGGTATCAGAAGACATACCAAAATTGTACAGAGCAAGTGGGGGTCCACAAAAATAGAGTTACTAACCACTGCCTTTATAACTACTGAGTTTTTTTTTTTTTGGTTTTTTTGGTGGGTAAGGGGTTTTTTTTGAAAGTAATTTTTTTTAGTTTTTATACAATTGACGATTTTTTTTTTTGTTCCTTGCCTGAATGTTTCTGGGTTTTATTATTTTGTGGTTTTTTTGACAACCTTTTTTGGTGAGCTCGGTTTTTTTTTTTTTTTTTCTTGTTGGTTTGGGTGGACCACAATTAAACCAATTCCATGAAATAAAAAATAACAAGAAATTTTTTCCATATGAAAAATTAGACCTTAGGAACAAGTCCCTACTGTAGCTTTACTTTTTCCTGAGAAAACCGAATTCTTATGTAGGAGAGGGAGGATTCATTGAGGAAGTGAGTATTTAAGCGAGAGGAAAAAGAGACCCCTCCTTTCTATCCTGCGCAGACGCCTCCTTGGGGTCCCCTGATTATGGAGGCGGAAGATGACAGCTTTGTGGTTATACTCTGTGATCTTTATGTGTGCAAGAACTGGGTGTGGTCCTAGCTTTGTTTATTTTGGCTTTTTTAGAAATTTGAGAGCACATAAACTGACACAACTTTTGGGGATCAAACCCACCCACCCCCCTTTTTGTTCAAAAGTAAACATGGTAAAACCCTCCATTTTACAAAACAGATTCTAAGCGTCCATAATCGCCTCTGAATTAAATAGAAAACCTTTGCGCCTGGCTTGAAATTAGCAAAATCCCTTGAATCATTTGTGATTTTAAGTGCGCAGATGTTTTTAATCTAGGGGATTAAGTTTAATAATTGCGATTTGTTTTTCGCATAACTTGGAACAATAAGTCAGTTTTTTTTTTGAGTTTGTTAATAATAATATGAAATTAATATTTTTTTCAATTCCTCTCAATTTTAGCTGCCACTAGATGACTGCACACGAGTTGAGACGTCACGCTGCCTAAGGATCTCTTTGGCATTGTGCCGATGCTTGCGTTTATTATTATTTTGTAAGTAGGCTATCTTTCACATTAATTTATTATTAGATCAGTCATGTATCTTTGAACTTTAGATATAATAATGTGATGTTCATTCTGTGTTTAGATTTTGAGGAGGAGAGGAGGAGAACCCAACTGCCAAGGGATTCGGGCACTCGGGTCCACTGCCCTGTTCTAGTGCATTCTCTGGCAACACTGGATCTCTGGCCGGGGTCCAGTGGACCTGCAGTGAACAGCGCCAGGTCTAGGACCCGCTGACAAAGCACCAGAAAACTAGAAGCAACCAAACAAATCACACAAACAAGAAAACTGAAGCCGACTACTACCCTTAAACCCCCCTTTCCCCCCTTTGGTCGGCTTCTGGTTGTCTGTTGCTTGGTTGGCAGGTGATGGGGATGGCCTGCTGTGAAACAAACCTTTTTTTTTGTTTTGTTTAAATGAAGGCTGAGTGCAACTCTTTCCAAAAAAAATGAATAAAAATGGAAAAAACTGAAATTAATGTCTGTGTTTTATTTTATTCAAGTTATGAAACTCTTTTTAAAGAATAACAAGGTAAAGGAGATTTTCATCATATCTCAGACTCATGTCGTTCCAAGCCTGCATGACTTTCTTCTATGGAACATAAAAGAATGTATTCTGAAAGTCAATGGGATCTAACCACATTTGTTCCCCATTGACTTTCATTTTTATTGAAACCCACCTCCCCAAACATTTCCCAAAATCATACTTTGTGTTTCACAGAAAAATTAATTCATAATAGTTGGATGAACTGTTTCTTTAAAAAATAATTGGATCTCATTTTTAAACAAGTTGATGACGGGTTATCATTCACATTCATGAACATCATTCTTCTAACCTTGCTCATAATTCAACATAATGAGGTTCGAGAAAGAGAAACCAAGAGCAGAATCGAAAGTAAACAAAACCTGATACCACAGAAATCCTGCTGATCTCAACTTCAATTATATAGAAGTTGTCTTAATTGTTAATTCATACTAATTAATGTTAACAAATGGAACCTTATGGTAAAGTGTAACTGAACGATTAATTTTAGTGGACGTTTAAAAGGCTCCAACAAAAATGCTGTGCCAGTCACCATGGAACAACAACAAAGCCTTCCTGTATAGGGACGGGCCGACAGAAGATCAGAAACTTACTGAGAAAATGAAACCTATGAAAACATATGGCCAACAGCTATTCCCAGATCAGTTGAGGGTGGGAACAGTGCACTAGTATAAATTACAGAGAGTCACACTGATCTGTCCTTTCCATGACCAGATCCTTCTGCTGCCAGATCAACAAGGTAAGTTGGTAAAATTTCCCATAATTATGATTACTTTATTATAAAAATGTATTTCCTTAAAGATTTCTTAAAGTGTTTTCAATCATCGCAATTAAGTGATTTTGTCATGCAGATTTTATTTAGCTGTTTTGTCACTGTGTAACCTGGAAACTGAATCCTCTTAACAGGTCTACGGTGTTTCCTCTTTGGGAGACGCTGTGGAAACTTGACTGGTCTTGGAGCACTAATGTGTGAGTATATTGGATGTTTTTCTGACTTTTTTTGAGCTACTGTAAAAGACTGGGTGCTACTGTAAACATAAACCTTACAGTGTTATTTCCAGTGATTTCATTCAAATGCATTATTCAGTAATATTGTTATATAATAAGTTATATGGTTATACAGTTGTTATATAATTGATATTTTGACACCATCTGCATTTCTTGTAGCTGAATGGTTTTGTGTCGTTTGTTCTAGCATCATGAAGGAGGCGGAGGTCATGTAAATCCTTGCTGCCAGGGGCGGGGTCATCTGGCACAGCGCCATTCAGAGGGGAAACTCATTTGCATGAGTCTCAATCTTTGTTTTGTGCTGGTGTCCAGATGTGCAGAGGCCTGCGCAGTCTGCCAAGCCTATCACTGCTGTGATGCCTGACGATCCGCGCTTAAAGCCTCAAGTTTCCGACAAATGCTACAAAGCCAAGAACCGACTAGAAATAAACCAATGAATGTGATGCCAAAACTGAACCAAGAAACCTCTTTAACACGTTGCTGACTCATGAATAATGCTACAAATGTAAAGTAAAGTGAAGAAGTGAATTTTTGGTGAAACCTTTGGTTTCTGCATTGCTTGGTTCAGTTGGTCCGGGGCCCAGCTGATAAAACAACAAGCCCCGGAAAAAATGAAAAAAAAAAAAAATCTAAATAAAAATAGTAAAATCTGCAACAAAAATTAATATTGTACTGTGTTTATTTTTGTTTATCTGCCAATGTTTGATGATTAATTTACTAACTATAACACTTCTTACAGTAGGCCAACAAGATTGTTTAGACAATGTACAAGATTGTTTATAAATAAATAAATCAGTGGTGAAACAAAGTATATATATATGAGAAAGTATGTTGTAACACTTTACAACAAGGTCCAATTAATTAACAACGAGCAATACATTTGTTACAGTATTTATTAATATTTGTTAACATTAATTAATAAAACTCAAAGATACAAAACTCTTTATTTTAATAATGTAGTACATTTTGAAATTGACATTAATAATAAATGCTTTAGAAGTATTTATCACTGATAGTTCATGTTAACTTATGCAGTTTATGAATGTGAACAAATGGAATTTTGTAAATTGTGACCAGAAGTATAAAATACACATGCAAGGTCTTGTGCAAAACAATCAAAAGTGTTGCATAGATTTGACATAAGTATAACCAAGAGGCCAAACATGATCAAAACTTCCTCACATGTGTCGCTGTCATTCTTTTCTTATCTTACATTATAATGTGGC
Source organism: Sinocyclocheilus anophthalmus (assembly GCA_018155175.1). NCBI lineage: Eukaryota > Metazoa > Chordata > Actinopteri > Cypriniformes > Cyprinidae > Sinocyclocheilus > Sinocyclocheilus anophthalmus. The sequence continues at coordinate 23,335 of JADLZN010000685.1, read as the reverse complement.
TTAAACTTTTGTATCTTAAATGTTACACGATAAATGATATAACTGAGAACATCTGAAATCCCTCGCAAGCAAAGTTTCACTTTCACTTTAGTTTCTGTGAAAAGATCTCATCTAACGTGTCTGCACCGGACTGGGTGTTGCATAGTTGTGTTCTTTGAGGAGGTGTGAACAGTTTCTTTGAAGAGTATAAGTAACAGATGAAGATCCACTTCACATGAACTGCACTACGCTGCTCTGAACCTTGAACATATCATCAGCATGGTAAGGCTTTTTTTTTTAAAATGATTCCCTTCAAGAAAAATATAAGTAAAATGTTATTATTATTATTGCAAACTAGCAAGAATGCACATTTTTAGTCCAGCAACTATTTCGAACCACACATTTAAGAACGGTTTTAGGTTTGACATTAAGTTGCAGTATCACTTAATCTAAATCATCCATGTATGTATGAACTCATCTTTAGATAGATTTATAGATAGATTGAGGATAGACAAATAAGGTTATTGCAAGCGTCACTGCAGATAAAATACTTTTGAGGACATATGTACTAATGTGTCTTGTATTGATACTATGGTAAGGGCATCTGCTATTATATTATATTTGAACTGTACTGTATTTTAGATTAAACATTAACTCTTAGTTTGTGCATGGCACCTTAAGTTCAGGCTATTGTTCTATATTCACCCACCTCTAATCTTTTAATGTAAGAGGGTGTGCCAGTTTCCTCAGGGTAAAGGATGGGTGGCAAACTTAAAAAACTTGCTATATATAAATTGATAATCTGCAAGTAAGATAATAAAATAATAAAATAATATCTGAAATCAATATCACCATTTATTTATTTAATCAAGTAGTTATGTATTATATGAGAAAATGCACCCCAAAACTATGACAGCAAAAAAACATTTTTTTTAAATAAGACATTTAAGATTCATAAATATATATTGCATTTTTTCTTTAATGCACAGTCCTAAATGAAAAAAATTTAAGTGTGTTTACTATATAGTTTACTATTTTATGTTTTAGAATTCTTTGCATTTTGATATGATTGCAATGAACAACTGAAATAAAGTCAAGTCAAGTCAAGTCACCTTTATTTATATAGCGCTTTTAACAATACAGATTGTGACAAAGCAACTGAACAGCATTAATTAGGAAAATAGTGTCAATAATGCAAAATGACAATAGTAAACACTAAATTTTCAGCTAAAGGCTGTTCATCATTGAATTCAGTGATGTCAACATCCCAGCCAGTTTAATTATTTTGCACTCCCTCCCTCAACTAAGCAAGCCAAAGGTGACAGTGGCAAGGATCCAAAACTCCATCAGTGACAGAAAATGGAGAAAAAACCTTGGGAGAAACCAGCTCAGTCGGGGGGCCAGTTCTCCTCTGACCAGACGAACCAGCAGTACGGAAAAATCAATATAAGACGTAATAAAACAGACGATGAATAATATTAACAGCAATTATTATATGATGCAATCAAACTTATAGCAAAATGTGGTAGTTCTGTATGTTGTTTCAGGGTTGGCATCATCTGAGGTGTTGCATCATCTCTTCTCAGGTGTTCTGGATCCAGACTAAAGCTTGTGTAAATCCTAGTTGGCAAAAAACTGAGAAACAAATACAAACATAATTAGCGTAGCTCTGTTCCAACCAAGCAAAATGATTTGTTTAACCCAAACTAACGAATAATAATGTGCATTTGATTAGATATAACTGCAGTAAAAGATTATGACTGCAGTAAAAGAAGGAATAAAGGAATTATTATATTTGGTTGAACTAAAAAAATAAGTCAAATTAGGTTAAATGAATATTAACTTTGGTACTGACTTTACTTTTATAATGTACACTCTAAATAATGCTGGGTTTTTTCAACCCAACTTTGGGTCAAGTATGGTCTAACCCAACTTTTGGGTTAAAAATTTAATGTAAAAATTTAACCCAAAAGTTGGGTTAGTCCATATTTGACCCAAAGTTGGGTTGAAACAACCCAGCATTTTTAGAGTGTATTCAAACTAAACTTGATAAACTCACATAACTTTAAAAAAAGTGTCTGGATCAATAAAACATAATTGTGCCAACAAAACATATTCTAGTAAGTAAATTCAACGTAACTGAGTCAAAGCAAAAAGACCCTAATCTAACTCAATATGTTAAAATATAAAGTCAACATTTTATTACTGTCTATCTATTTGAGCAACGATGCTTTTCTCCATCAACAGATCTTATCCGAGGGGAGTGATGAAGGGGATGACAACGACGATCATGAAGAAGATGATGGAGGTGCTGGAGTAAGTGTCTGCTGCCAAGGGTAGACAACTGCTCCAGACCTTGATGCAGCCAGTGTTGAGAAAGACCCAATAGCACGCTGGATCAAACAAACTGTGTGCAATTGCTGATACAAGCCAGCAGCAGCCAAAGCAATCACACAGCTTCAGTTGTGACAAATGTCGCAACCCAAGTACCTCCCACGCCATGTGTGTCCATGGCAAACTTGACACGTAGACCATGATTCCTCCATGGGAACGATGGAACTCGCAACCTTTCCGCTGTGCAGTGGCAGCACCATCACTTTTCTTCAGAACGGCTCTGCTTGTCTGTTTGTGCAACCCTGAAGAAACCATGGAGAGAAGAACGAAATGTTCATGGAGAGGTGATCCCTGATGTTTACAGAGCTGCTGGTCCAGAGGTTGGAGATGTGAGACAGTTTTTTCTGTGATCACAATCGTCCTCAATCACCATTGTGCCATCGAGCAACGCACATGACTCCAAAGCAGGACTGACTGTTTCTGCAAAAGTCTACAGTAGTCAACAATCCATTAAGATACAAACAGAAAATGGGCTGGATGGGCATTTTGAAGATGTACTAATGGATGCATGTTGCTCACTTATTTACTGGGAGGTCATGCCCCTTTGAAGCCCAAGTGTATTTGTTGAAAAGATACATCCAGACTATGGCTGCTTGTTCCAAATTGCTCTCCAGTAAAACTAGCAGAAGGTTTCTGGAGCAGCGGATCAAGGTCAGAGATAAAAGCCCACTGTTTTTTTTTTTTTATGTTCTTTTACCTCTTTTTGATGCCACGTCAACGCCACTCAGCCATAGAGAGCGTGATCAGAGCGAGATGACATGTTCACCAGAATAGGGTTCACAGGCACACCGGTTCTGCAGGTTGTGCTGACTAGGTTGAATCCACTGGTTCAGATATCTTACTTACACTACACAATATGACACACTGTTAAATTTCACGCACAGGTGTTATCGCAGTGCTGTTGAACAAAAGTTACACAACATAGGTAACGTTCCTATAATGAGACATGATCTCATACAGAACAAGGCCCTAATCAAAGGACCTATAAAGGTCTAGCCAGAAATGAAGTCCAATAGATGCGACACAACATCAAAGGCCCTCATATCCTATTGAGCACTCATTGTTTTCTTGGTTATGTGGCAAGGGGGTCCTTAGCAAGTGGTCTGTTTAGTTTTACAATGATGTTCTTAGAAATGTCATGAATGCAGATGGATTTCTGTGCATTCGTCTGCCTAAATGTATCGCTTTCTAATGAGCTACACGATAAACTCCCCCTAAATAAAGTACTACATGCTGTGAAAAACATATTTTGTGTGAGTTTTTTTCCCCCTGATGGAGCCAATCTCTAGTTTAATATCTCCCATGGTGGCATGTGTTATGGCTATATTTTGAAGACTTTGGGGTAAATTAGAGCAATTATGGTCCATAAAATGTAGACAATTTCAGTATATTTTATACTATTATAGTATTTATTAATATTTTATTGGCTTTTTAAAAGGATTTTCATTTTTGCATTGTAGTTTCAGTTATAATGATTTTGTTATTTGCTTTTTCCATTTTTATTCATTTTATTTACATATATTTTTATTTAGCTACTCATTTAACTAACTAATTTTTCAGCTTTAGTTAACAATAACAACACTGGTCATTTATAAATGTATTGAAAAATACGGGTATAAATTAAATCTCAGGTGACAAATAAAAACATTCTATAAATGCTTGTGGCATTTTAAACACCTAAATTTACTTCACTATATTACAATTAAATCCTAATCTAATCATGACAAACTATATTTCGTTGGAAAGGTCTACGACTCCTAAATGGATATCACTGTTTTTGTTACATATTTAGGAAAAGTAATAGATTAATTTATGACAAAGAGTGCACCTCAGAAATCTACATCATAACAGGAGTTCTGACCTTTGTCACAAAAAGTCTTCTTCATTGCCTTTTTCTCTATCACATTTTAGAAATCATCAGAAATTATATATCGATTGAAAACGTAAAATCTCAAAATTCATCTTTAAAAACCATTTTAAAATCAGACGTTGCTTTACCATGAAAATGGTACATCAATATCATGTTACAAAATATTTTTATTCATGAATTATACAAATTTGAGTTTGGATCGTGCACTTTCATGTCTATGTTCAGAAATGTGAGTGACAATTAAGGGGTTAATAATTATTAATATCAACTAACATTTCTGGAAATATCCCAAATGTTGTGTATTGTTTTGATACTGAAAATTAAATCTATTACAGCAGTTACATTAATTTCTTGGAAATGTATTTCCAATTTCACATAAATTCAAATTTAAGGCTTTCTTAACTAAATTCTTAATGGCCCACAACTCTGACTTATTTAATTTAGACCAAAGAAAACTTTGCTTTTTTATTGTATGTACAGACTGCCAGACCCAGAGAGTGTTATATAATTAGGCTTACAATGAATCGTGAATGTCTATCCAGTAATATGTTTATGACACTTAATAAGGATTAGACACAAATCGCTGGGTCAGCTTTGAGGCATGAACATGCTCCTGTATGCAGCATAGCCATTTTAGATTTTCTCTACATGTTTATTATGGAATCTACATGTAAACATGTCACATTTAACCATTTCTTTGGATGGAGCCACATGGGTAAGTCAGTTTTTGTCTGACAGAATTATCATCAATAAATAAAAGTACAGAGCCGTGGATATATCAACAGGCTTAAAATGTAGGCCAGCTAACATGGCGACGGCGCAGTTATTAATTATTGTGTGTTAGCTTGACTGCCCTACTTTTATTTTGATAATTTCCTTGACATGTTGTTATGTACAATATAAATATAGGGTAAAATAGGGACAAACCCAGCAATTGGGTTGTTTTGACTCAGCGGTTGGGTTACTACCCAGAAGGTTGGGTTAAACATTTAACCCAACCGCTGGGTCAAAACAACCCAATTGCTGGGTTTGTCCCTATTTTACCCAGCACTGGGTTGTATTTAACCCAGCATTTTTTAGAGTGTAGTAGGTGTAATTTGACTGTTTTCTCACTGACTGCATGTTTTCTATCTCTTTGCCATATTTCTGTCTATAGTATTCCTCAGCTGATTTCCCAATGCACAGCTCATCCCAAGTGGCCTGCTAAATGTTAAGCCATTAGTGCATATAGAACCAGTCATTTGCTGTTAGTTTCTCTCCTTTCCTCTCCTGTCCTCCATGACGCTGCAGGTTCCAGTGCCCAGACCATCATATTCTCAAGCCAGGGAGAGTCTAGTGAAGGCTATTCCCTCTAAGATCATCTGTCTGTTCGCCTGTGGGGGGAGAGACTGCCGATATGAGGGCCCGGCGTGCTGGAGCACGAGCCAACAGGCCATTAAAGGTGTCTTCTCCAGCTGGTGAGGTCCACAGTGTTTCTATTGTCTGAATGATTTAGGCTACATCCACTTTTGGCATTATCATTTTATTAGCAGACATCCCCAGTTGTACTCAAAATCACCATTCCATAGACCTTAATCAGGTTAGACACCATTTTGAATTTAATACAGATGAAAATGAGTCCGTGAAGTATAGGCTTTATAATGGCACGCACTGTATAAAGGTCTTACGTCATGTCATTTTCACAACTTTAGTTTTAATGTTTAGCTTAATCTAAACATTAAAACTAAAGCTTTTTTGTTTTTTTGGAAATAGGTTTCGTCAGCTGAACAATCTGTATAATGTTAAAAAAATTAAAATCGATTGAACGCACAGTTTTTTTATTCCCTCAGCCTCGTTTTCATTCCTGTCAAAAATTAAATATGGCACTGTTACTGTGACTAATGTCTATGGTCTAAAAACGCAACTGCCAATTACGAGTAAATATTCTGTCTTTGCAGGAATGTAATTTGAAGATTGTGCAAAGCAACATTTCTTTTTTTAGTAACATTATTATTAAGTGAATAGCAGGCACAACAACCATTTTCTGGTTTCATTTGCCTCCGTTGTCACAGTCCACAACTGCAGCGTGAAAACGGCGTTTCCAAATTTACGCTCTGTTTTCGCTGGACAAAAACATTGTCTGAGTGTGGTCGAAAGGTCAAAACTGAAAGTGTTTTCGAATTTATCCAGATTAATGTGGACATATAGCCTAGTGTTCTGTTAGAAGAGACACCAAACAAACAGGAATAAATGTGACCCTGGACAACAAAACTAGTCTTAAGTCGCTGGGGTATATTTGTAGCAATAGCCAAAAATACATTGTATGGGTCCAAATCATTGATTTTTCTTTTATGCCAAAAATCATTAGGACATTAAGTAAAGATCATGTTCCATGAAGATATTTTGTAAATTTCCTACTGTAAATATATCAAAACTTAATTTTTGATTAGTAATATGCATTGCTAGAGACTTCATTTGGACAACTTTGAAGGCGAATTTCTCAATATTTCGATTTTTTTGCACCCTCAGATTCCAGATTTTCAAATAGTTGTATCCCGGCCAACAAACCATACATCAATGGACAGCTTATTTATTCAGCTTTCAGATGATGTATAAACCTCAATTTCGAAAAATTGACCCTTATGACTGGTTTTGTGGTCCAGGGTCACAAATATGTGAGAGAACCAATGGCATTAAACCTGTCAGATTTGAACTGAATGTGAGTGAGAATGAGAAACTGTTCCTTTAAAACGGTTTAATATAAGGTTTTCCTGTGTCTTTGCCTTACGAAAATAGCCATGTATATATTCACTGCATGTGTTTATCACTTTGTATTTAGGGTGACCGATGACATTATTGCGTTGGCACGACCTTCTACATATCTCATCAAGAGATACTGCATCATAGAGCAGTTCAAACAGTGAGTGTTATTTAATACAGTCTTTGTTTAAAAGATGTTTAATATTTACTTACACTCTGCAGTGAGGGAAGGAGGGGTGGTGTTTCTGGTTAATAAGTGACAGTGTGTGTATGTCTGTGTACGCTTGTTTACTTGCTTTCAGGTTGAACATTAAATCCATCATTAATATGCAGCTCCCCGGGGAACATGCTCACTGCGGCCCTCCTCTGGACCCTGGCAGTGGGTTCACATATTCACCTCAGATCTTTATGGACAGCCAAAGTGAGCCAAAGTCATGAACTTTCATAAACTGAACTTCTAATAATAGTGTGAACCTCTTGCAAAATCTATCAAGCACATGTCTGTTTCATATTACACCCTAGAATAAAAAACCTAATAAAAGAAAATTAATAATACTTTGAAACATGATATAAGAAATTGAAGATGTTTTGCATTGTGTCATTCCTAACTCTCATTACCATATCAAGTTTTAAATACACTACTGTTCAAAAGTCTGGGGTTAGTCAGGTTTTTTAATGTTTTGCTTAAGCTTTTACTGTATTTTAGAATGTAATTTATTCCTATGATGCAAAGCTGAATTTTCAGCATCATTACTCCAGTCTTCAGTGTCACATGATCCTTCAGAAATCAGTATAATGTGCTGATTTGCTGCTCAAGAAACATTTATTTTTATCATCAACTGTTGAAAACAGTTGTGCTGCTTCATATTTTTGTGGAAACTGTGATACATTTTCTTTCAGGATTCTTTGGTGAATAGAAGTAAGAAACAGCATTTATTTAAAATATGATTTTTTTTCTGTCAGTTTTGAACAATTTAATGCAAGTTAATTTCTTTTAAATAAATCTATACTTTGCATATATTATATATTCATATCTATTATCATGTCACAATGGAAACATATATGTATTGGTCCTACAAATATGAATGCTCTTTTTCTCCATGCCATGCAAAATACAATATATTTCTCTTTTTATGTTGAGGTTAAATATACCTGAATGTTCAGCAATAAATGAACTGGTGAATTACTGAATCATCTTCCTTTTTGTCTGACAGTTTACTTCTATAATTTTGGGATGTCTGATTTTGGGGTGTCGTCTCTGGAGGGGATGCTGGATGCCGTGAAGGTTTTGGCCTTCTCTGTGCAGGAAGGAAAGGTGGCTGTTCATTGCCATGCTGGACTGGGAAGGACAGGCAAGTTGCAACTCATGCATTATTACTTTGTCTAAATTTAGTGATGTACTATTTAAGTGAAGTTCTTAATATCTGCCCTGCGTTACAGGTGTTCTTATCGCATGTTATCTGGTCTACACCTGTCGAATCAGCGCTAGTGAAGCGGTCCACTATGTTCGGATCAAAAGGCCTCACTCAATCCAGACGCGATCCCAGATCAATCTGGTATTTGATTTTGCACGGCTGGTGGGCTCTCAGCTGGCCCAATACCCATGTCTGAACATGCGCCACGGTTCCTCCTTCAGTCTCTGGCAGTATCTCCTGCGTCAGGTCCTTCTGCTGCACGGGGACGAGGCCCAAACCCTCAAACACACTCCCAAGATCCTGCATGTCCTCTGCAGCATGCTGATCACTCTCACCCAGGGGGCTCCCAGTCCTCCAGAGGTCCAGAGAGAACTGGAGAAGAGGCTGAACATTTTGGCTCTGAAGAAGGCAGTGAAGGTGACACTTTTGAAGAGAAACCTGCCTGCTTTGAAGGAAAGGAGAGGTTCATGCAGAGCGTACTCCTGCGAGTCCTGGGATGAGCCATTTGGGTTCTTGGAGAGGAAGAGAGACGTCCTTCTAAACAAGCGAAGCTACAGCGAGTCAGATCTTAGCAAGATTACTATCATCGAGGTGAGAACCAATCAGTTTTCAGCAAATTTGCAATATTCTGAAATTTTAGAAAATAAAAATAAATGGTAACACTTCACAATAAGGTGCCATTTGTTAAAATTAGTTAATTATATTAGTTAACATGAACTAACAATGGAAATAATTCTAATGCATTTATTAATCTAGGTCAATACTGATTTCAACATTTACTAATATGTTAAATATTAATATTATAATGGACCCGATATGAACTAACAGTTAACAGTTGTATTTTTATAAAGTAATATTCGAAAAAAGTTTAATGCTGTAACGAAAGTTTTGCTCATTGTAAGTTAATGTTAGTTAATGCATTAACAAATGTAGGACCATATTATAAAGTTTTACTAAATAAATATATTCTGAAACATAAATAAAGTGGAATTAATCAGATGCATCAATTCAGGATTGAGTCCACCCTTATTATCTCCAATATTGGATTTCAGCCTCAAAGCTTCATTTGTTTTTGGACTATTATTTTAATTTGAGTATACATATATATACAGTATATATATGAAAATATAAAGATATTTGCATTGTGCCACTCCTACTTCTCATTACCATAATATATATAAATATATATACTTCCCTTCCCTCTTCTCTCCTTTATTTATATTAAAAAACATAACATTCTAAACTATATATATATATAGTATAGATACATACACAGTTTATGAAACTGCATAACAATGCCATATGAAATCCTGTTGTTTCTCCCAGGATTTTATGTTGTCACGCTACTCTCCTAAATCTGGTGGACACCATAAATTAAGCAATGGAGAAATCGGTCCATCAAAAGATCAGAGAATCCCAACAGAATCCCAAAAGAGTCCTCACACCCCGATGGCAGACCAGTGCAATGGGACGGAGAGATGCAGCCCCTATCCACCATCAGCTCCTCACTCACATAATGAGACGGTGAACAAGAAGACGAAATGCACAACCAAGAAACCTCAAGCTTACCTAAAGTACAGCTCAAACACCGAGGTCAGTGTGAGATCAAATAAAATATCCACCATTTTTTTTTCTGCATCTTACATCACTGCCTGAAGGGTTTTGAGAACTTTTATTTTGTATTACCTCTAATTTGTGCAAATGTTGTGGATGTTTTAATTTAAGCTACGGCTGGAGTATCATACATCAGTTCAATCATCATTATCAAGAGCCGTCGCTGAAGCAATGGCGCAACAGTGCCTTCCACTTGACACTGTATTGAAAAAAGCAGTGGTTTTGCAGGTAAAGCATGTTTGACTTGATTTTGACACGTAGAATACGTTCCTGGATCCACACCCTTGTTAGTTTCAAGACTGACAAAATGTTTTGGTCCAGTAACACATTATTTTCACCATACAAAGCATGATCATATTTTCAAGGTTCACTTCATTGGTCATGTGATTGCATGTACTGTACAGATATAATAGCCTATACAGAGCAATGCTTATCATGGTATTTATCATGTTACATAATCTGCATTTTTTTCATAATTTTTTTTACATTTATTAATTTATTTTTTGTTGCTTTAAAATCGCTCAGATAACCATATTGGCTTTTACATTTGATCGTATTTATCTAGCAGTCTCCTTATTCTGTCTGCATGATTTACCATCATTGTTTTGTTAAAAGTTTGTTTGCTGTATTCTAATTTTAATTAATTACATTTTATTTTTTTACATCTTTTCCAAATTTCTTACTTTCTAAGTAACCAAAAGATATTCATAATTGCTATATCATTTTGTTTTATCCCAGGTTCAGCCAAGTAACAGAGTTCAGTCAGTGAATGCTGTGTTAATGTAAGAGATTTTACCCTGTTTTAATTCTCCCCAGGATGAGCTCAACTTGAGTGAATGTGGCTGGGCTACACTTGTCATGGAAACAGATCCAGATGTTCTGAGCACACTGTTATGGATCTGGCTGGAAAAACTAAAGGTCAGTGGTCACTATGGTAGTTATGACACAATATGATGCAAATAATAGATTCTGCAAAACAAGACATACACATAAGATGCTTAAGAACTGTTAAAAACTATACTTTTAAGAAAGATTTTTCTCATTGCTTCGTATTGCAGTGTTTTAGCTGTTGCGCTTTATCATAACAGGATCCTGTTCTCAATAAAGATGACATAGAGAGGCTGACCTCAGCCTGGCCTGCGCAAAACCCCCTTATTTCACTGCAAAAGGTGAAAGTCTGAACTCATTGTGACAGAACACACTACAACACATGGGTTGATGTTGAACTGCATTATGTACAATTTGTGAATACATTTTGTAAGCATAAAACCCCTAGAAATGGCAGTTTAACAAGTTTTAAAATTGCTTACATTTCTGTTACGCTTTTTTTGTGCATCACACATATGACATATTTCACAGCTTATACACTAAAAGAAAATAGTATTTTCCATATTCCAGTATTTACAACTTGTACAACAATGTACAGCTTCATGTGGTTATAATTCTGTGTTGTTTTAGTGTCAGCGCCACACCATCTGCTGTTTGCTGGACTGTGTGGGTCATGTGGCGGTTCAATGTCCTCAGTTTGAACATGCTATACTACAGAGGCTCATTCGAGCTTTAACAAGAGTAAGTGTGTGTGTACATGTGCTAATGTTCCCAAATAAAGAGATAGTAATCAAATAATAGAAGTATTTTAAAGTCACTTTTGCATGATTTATGTATTACAACAGCGCCATCCAGAGGAAATAGAGAGAAACAACATCTTGTTACGGGTCCTCAGAGCTATAATGAGAGAGCAGTACCTACACAACCACTACCCAAATACTACAACACCATCAAAGTGCTAGGAGCAGTGGTTAAACTAATGAAACCAATAAAGATATCTATAGAAAGAACCATTGTTTGATGGTATAGTCGAATGACTGATCGAGTTATTGATTTCTATTTCAATGTGCACAGTACTCCTCATAACTATTTAAATACTTATTATATCATGTATAAAAGTGTCTGAATGTTTTTGCATTAGTTAAGAAAATATCAAACCAAGGGGTGTCTGCAAAATGAACTGTTCTAGCCATTTTTGTCTTTTTTTTAAAAGAGTATTGCGGTATCAATTAAAACATATTTTTTTGTGAAATGTTTAGCTTTAAAATGTATTTATTTACATTTTTTTCTTTGGAAGTGTCACATCACATAATATATAGTAGGCTTACATAAAATATTTTCAAATTCATCATTGGTTTTCCATACATTTTTCCAAACAACATTTTACAAAACTAAGACAAAATACAAAAATCAAATGGGAAAATATAAATATAATAAAGTATATTCGAGAAAATGTTCTCTCTTCTTTCTAAACTAATATATTGTGATTTCTTAAAAATCTCATTTTAATATTTTTTATTTATTTACTAATTAAGTGTTGATTGATTTACTTTAGATATGTTTTTAGTATATAGCCTAATGGTTGTTACTTTGAAACATTGTTGAATGTGTTTTATAAGTGTTTTAAAGTAGTGTAATCCGGTCTAAAGACAGAGGAACCTAATACAGTATGTGTGTATTAAACTATCATTTGAAATATGCACTTGTTGAATTTAGTTATGCCTTAATCTGTCAAATAATTAACAGTACTGCATGGATTAAGCTGGATTTGCATGTAGAGCCACTGGAATGTCACTCAAAACGACATCAAAGAATCTCCAAGGAGACGGCGTCATAGAGATTCAAAAGAAACAATTCTAAACAATCCAAAACAGCCGCAGCAGCTGAGAGTTTGATTAGAGCTCTTCACGAGCTACTACATTTAGTACATTATTTTACCTTTATATGTCAATAATATAGTTTTGTGCAGATATTGTAAATCAGCATCGTAATTTTGTCGTTTTAAGTTACTTTTCATCTAAACATCATCAACGCACTGAACACAATCTAAGAGATAATATTACATCAAGTTTTAAAAGAGTATTTCTTTCAAACTCACCTGGAGATCGAAAAGTCTATTCAATTCACGCACTTTTTAATATCTTGCACTTACGGTAAGTTGCTATTTCGTTTCCTTCGTTTGCTGTTTATATTTATGCAGTTTGCTACAGAAAACATAGCTATCTCGCAACAGTTACCAGTTACGGAGCTGTATGATAATACAATTAAATGAGACTAAATGCAAATTAAGTGTTTTGCAGCTCCCTACACTGGGCAAAAAGTGTCATGGTAACGTGTTATTGCCTGTCATCACTTCCAGAAAACTACCATAGCCTACTACTTATCTGTAAGATGTGGTAAAGTTAAAGGCTACATTGCATCATAAAATGCTGATTGATATTCATGTGTTATTATTTCAACACTTTTTCAAGTATTTATTAGGGCCCAAGCCGGTAAGGCGCAGGCCCTATTGTTTTTCTAAGGATTGTTATTATTATTATTATTTTTTTTTTTCTTTCAAGGTTTTTGGGGGTTTTGGGGCCCTTAACATACTCGAAATGTCTTGAAACATTGCACACATGTTGGAATCTGCGGCCATCAGGGCTGGTCTGAGTTTCAGATTGGGGGGGGGGGAAGCTTTTCAAAAGCGCTGTAGCACGCACCGCTTGATCTACACTCACCAAAATTCATACACATATATGTCTCATCAGGCCGAACAACTTTCATGCTGACCGTCAGTGCTCTGCCCAACAGGAAGTTGGCTATTTAAGGTTTTGTGAAAAGTGCATGCTCTGGAATTTGATATACTCCTATGAGGATTTCCAACCGATTGCCACCAATCTCAGTGAACATGATCTCAAGACATTGGGGATGCTAAATTGCCAAGGGATTTTTGATATCTCGAACGGTTTGCTCGTGGCGAGGCAATGAAATTTTGGCGAGAAATGAGAAACAGGAAGTGTCTAATAACATCCACATACATTGTCTGATTTTGATCAAACTTCCGGGTTTTTTTTCAGTGTATGATGCCGATGGCATACATGTGACTATTAGGAGTCAAAGTATGTCATTTTCAAAATGCTTTTAATTTGGCATCTTATTTTTACACGATTCGCTTCAAACTTCATCAGATTAATGTCAAAACACGGCCGATGTAAAACTGTTGAGGAGATATTGATATCTAAAATTTTGATGCCATGGCAACATGTCAAACTTGAATATTCTTTTCTGGTGATTTTGATTCAGATAACATTCTAATAATTTCATGAAACTCAACACACATATAAGTATGAATAATATATAGACACTGGGAAAAGCTCATAAAAGGGCGTGGATGAGGCACTCTATAGCGCCACCTTTTGACAAAACTTGGGTGGTTAGTTTTAGCTACAGTCACCAAACTTGGTACATATATTGTTCTCATCAAGCCGGACAAATTTCTAATTTACAGTAATTAGCTACGACCAACAGGAAGTCAGCTATTTTGATTTTAATGTGGATTTTTGGAAAAATATGGCTGTGAATTAATGCATACTCCTCAGAGGAAAATTACACTATACACACCAAACTTTGTCTACATGATGCCAAAACATTGAGGAACTTATATTGCGGATGGATTTTGGATAACTTGAACGGTTTTGCCGTGGTGATTTATTAAAATAACAGTAAAAAAGGGAACAATAATTGTCTTATATTATTAAAAGTCATTTTCTAAACTCTTCAAAACTTTTTACTTATAGAGAACAAGTCATTCTGAGGAAACTTGCTTAGTTTAAAAAAATGCATCATGCTCAGAGGCCACAAAAAAATTAAAATTATCACTCATTATTGGTGTCCGGTGAAGACCGTAATGCCAAGGATGAACACAAGATGGAGCCATTGGATTAAAAATCTTTTAACCTTAATCCTGATCTGCTAATTAGCTGTGTATCAGAATGAAAACAAATGCATAGAATCAGTTGAAATGTTACGGCCGTTCTGTACTCTCAGTATACTTCAAATTAATTATTGTGGAAATTATTTTTTCTTTAAAGATTTTTAAAAATGATTTCAATGCTCTAAAAGCATTACAACTTATTTATCCTACCTCTCTCACTGATAGGATAAAAAAATATTTTAAGTCTGACCCTTTACAGCTCAGTTCAATTAATTAGAATAATAAATATATATAAAATAAGTTAATATGTATTTTACTGGTAACATTGTTTTATATAATTTTGACAACTGCTTATATATCATTAAAATAATTTTTATAAAAGTTTATAGATCATAAAAAGTGTTGGCAACAATTTAAAATAAGGTCTCTTTGGTTAACATTAATTAATGCATTAACTAACAATGAACAATACATTTATTACAGTATATATTCATCTTTGTTAACGTTAGTTAAAACTAAAGTAAGTATCTGTTTCTGTTTATCCAGTCTAAAAAAAAACACAGTACATAAACTAATGTTAAGATACAACTTTACATTTTAATAATGTATTAAAACATTTTTAACTTAACATTAATTAACATTAATAAATGCTATATAATTGATGTTCATGTTAACTAATATCGTTTAATATAGTTTTTAACATTAGTTAATTCACAACTAACAAACTAACTATTAATAACATATTTTTACTGTATTTATTTGCGTTATTAAAAAATTGTTTATGTTAGTTAATGGTACAGTAACTGATGTATATTAACTAAATTTTAATTAATAATGTAGTGGTCAATTTTGAACATAATATTAACTAAGATTCATAAATACTATATAAATATTGTGCATGTTAACTTATATAATGTTAAAAACTAAAACCTTATTGAAAAGTGTTATAAAAGTTTTATATATTGTTGTCTTTGTGTGTGTGTGTGTGTGAGAGAGAGAGAGAGAGAGACTCACATTAATAAATGCTACATAATTATTGTTCATGTTAATTAACAAAGTTTTATGTTAATAACTGAAACCTTATTTAAAGTGTTCCCAAAGTTTTCAATATTGTTGTGAGTATGTGTCTATATGGTTCGGATTAACTCTTTAATTGCCGTATCCCTTAAAACCAGACTGCCAGAGGGTTACTGTAAATGCATGTGCCCACTGTGCACCGTTCTCCTGATGCCACCGGGGTGGCGTTTGCACTGACGGCTTGGGCCCGCCATCGCTGCTTGCAGCTATATTTATTATTATTACTATATTTATATAATTATGTTAAAAAAAAATCTGTTTTTCCAACAGACATCATGTCACCTGTGGAAGTATGGGTGGGTCCATGGAGGCCCCACAGGCCAAGGGGCCCCATCGCTGCACTGTATAACAGTCCAGGGCCAACATATGCTCTGCCAGGGGCAACTGGACACCACACACACACACACAACACACACACACACACACACACACACACAACACAACACACACACACACATTGTGTTACCTGGAGCACAAAACAGTCTTAAGTCGCTGGGGTATATTTGTAGAAATAGCCAACAATATTGTATGGGTCAAAATTATTGATTTTTCTTTTATGCCAAAAATCATTAGGATATTAAGTAAAGATCATATCCATGACGATATTTAGTAAATTTCCTACTGTAAATATCTTAAAACTTAATTTTTGATTAGTAGCATGGTTTCAAGATTGGCTAAGAACATCATTTTTTTTTCGTTTTTTTTTTTTTTTTTTTTCTTTTTCTTTTTTTGACAACTTAAAGCTATTCAAATATTTAGATTTTTTTGCATCCTCAGATTCAAGATTTTCAAATAGTTGCATCTCGACCAAATATTATCCTATCCTAACAAACCACACATCAATGGACAGCTTATTTATTCAGCTGATGATGTATAAATCTCAATTTTGAAAAATTGACACTTATGACTGGTTTTGTGGTCCAGGGTCACATTTGATTCACTATATTATTGAAGACATCTTATAGACCTCCAATGGTTTTTAATATCAGGTTAATTATATATAGCCTAACCTGACCGGATCCCTACCCATAAAGTTAACCCTCACAGAAACCTTTGCGAATCACCAGATTAAAAAATATAAACATTATTTGACTGTTTTGTGAGTCTTTTTAACTAGTGAAACCATATAAAATGTCCCCACTTGTTGTTTGTCGTATATGTCACTATACGTGCGGATATTTGGCCGCACAAGTATAGCTAAAACACGTACACACCACACACACACACACACACCACACAACCACACACACACAACACACACCCACACCAACACACACCCCCACACAAATGGGCACTTGATGGTCTAGTTTATTTTTATATACAAGATATTACAAATGCAATAACCTCATCCACACCATGACCCTAAGACACCTTGGAAACCGTTTACAATGTTCACAGTTTCTAAAACATTTTTTACTTACTTTTTTATACTGTTACAAATGATGAAGTCCCCAAAAAGGTTTAGCTCACTTCTGGACACAAAATGTCCCCAATATATTTAGTAGGTTCATGCATACAAAATTTACAATAAATACATCCAGTGTCAGGATCACCAGTCACCTTGCCTATCACCTCTGCACACTACATCTCCCACAATCCTCCTTGGCTATCACCTGCACACACTTCACAATCACCAGATCTGTCTGCCATCATCCTCATCGACTCTATATAAAAGCCAGCACCACACACACAGGCCTTGTCTGGTCTCATGACTATAGGACTGCTAGTCATTACTTACCTGTGTGATATGTTCGCCTTCCTTCCTGGATTCCCTTGTGCAATCTGGAAAGACCTGTAAGAAGAAAGACAAAGTTCCAATTCGGAGGACCTGTAACCATTTCTAAATGTTATTTTTAAGTGATAAACCATTGCCCTGCTGTGATTTTGAGGCATTTCTGTGCACTACACAGGAATGAACAACCATGACCCGCGGATGCAGAAAGGCCCAGCGTTTAGCTTCGGCACACGTCATCATGGCTTACAGGCCAACTCTTCCCCAGGTCCTGGTTACCTTGTTCCCTCCAACATCACCAGGGTGGGTCGGAATGGAACCCCTGCGTACTCCGTCTATGGCCGACCCAAGGATATTCAGCCTTTCCAGACTCCTGGCCCAGGTCTTTTACACAACAAAAACACAAGCTTTGTAGCTGTGCTGAATGTAGTACATGGCAGAACAGAGTAAAGTTAAGCTGGCTTTTGGTTATTCTTTCAGGAAGTTACTCCCCTGAAAATGCAGCAAAGACCACCTATTACTTGGCCCCTGCGTTCTCTCTGTCTGCAAGGACTAAACTGTTCCGTAATGATCAAACACCAGGTAGATTTCCTCAGATCTACACAGCAACACTACTGGAACAAGTCCATTTCCTGTGACTTTCATGCATTATCTTGTCTCCAGGTCCAGCTGCGTACATGCTTCCCCCAGTATTAGGGCCAAGAGTTGTGAATAAAGCATCTGCCCCAAACGTCTCCTTCGGTGGTCGTAGTGCTATTGGCAGCTTCCATGAAGATCTACGGAAGGTGTGAACGCATCATTTTACAGTATTTACCTCTTTGTATGTACTTTGCAAAGATGTTCGTTTTCTCAGACTCCAGGCCCAGGGACCTACCAAGTGGTGGATTCATGCGTGTACAAACACAAGGCCCCTGAGTACAGCATCACCGGACGCAACTTCACGCCTGGAGACATTACAAAGAAACCCGGACCTGGAGCCCACCATCCAGAAAGGGTCTGTACAGATTGTGATGCGGGAATCTCTTAGATGGAGACGGCTGCTCAAAAAAATGCCAAGTTGAACCAGGTTTCAAATGTCATGGTGAGTCACACTCAAAAAACAAATCTGTCCACTGAGAACTCTGGCCCTCAGACTGTAAACACCACAACAGAAGCGAAAACACCAAAACAATACAATATTGCTATGTCTTCTTTAGATTTGGATTCCTCTGCTACTGTTTTTCTCTCTCATATTGAATTAGGTAGTCAGTTTATCATAGTGATATTGAAGGAAATGTGGAGGTCATCATATTGTATTTTTAGCACCTATTCCAAAAAAATGCAGAGTCCCTAATACAGAGAATCAGAGAATCATTACTTCGGAGTTCAAATTCATTGCTGAAATCATCCACTGTAATCTCCAGGTGGGAAAATGTATAAACAAAAAAGTTAATTGTTGCATGTTAGATAGCAAAATACATACATAAATTCAAAATACATAAATTCTTAATAAACATTACCCTTGTTGTTTAAAACAACTTTAGTTGTTGTCGTTAGGGGGCGTCATATAATAATCATTGTAGTGTGTATATATAGGTGTATAAGAAAATGTCTATTTTCATTGTTGCATAATATTAAAGTAAGTTTATTTCCCTCATTAGTCATTTTTTACATTATTGTGTCTTTTACACTAAATGCTGTTTTACATTTAAATGCAGTTCTTTCCGAACTTTCCATTCATCAAAACATCCTATTTTTTTGCATTGTTTCACAAAATATTAAACAGAACAACTGTTTTCAACAATTATGATAATAATAAATGTTTCTTGACAACTAAATTAGCATATTAGAATGATTTCCGAAAGATCATGTGACAATGAAGACTGGAGTAATGGCTGCTGAAAATTCAGCTTTGCCATCATAGGAATAATTAACATTTATGAATTTGTTAAGAAATCAATTGTAGATACATGGGATGAAAGTACAGTATAAACAAGAAAAATTATATATAAGGTCTGAGGAAGGTCGACTGACCGAAACTTTGCTAAAAAAATATATTTTTGTGATGCAAGTTATGCAGGATTTGTATAGTTTTTTTTCTATTTAAAAATATATTAAAACAGTTTGTAGTAAATCAATATATTCAATATTAAATATATGACCTTCTACTACATTAATATTATTACAGATATTATTAAATTATAATACAACTTCACAGTATTACTGTTTTACTGATTTTGAATCAAATAAAAACATTTTACACATTATTTTCAATCTTAATTCTTTTAGAACGCAATATAGATAATGTGTTCTAAAATTCCACGGACTCCAGACGTCCCGTATACTGACAGTCAAAATACTTGTTCTCTTGTGTTGCTGAGTTGTGGATCACCAGATCTTACTGTTGTTTTTATTTCTAGGCTGACCAGGAAAAAAAATCACCTTCCCCATTATGTATTATAAGTAATTTCTTTGACAGCAAAATCTGTGATGTCTGATAATTCGGTCTGAATATTTGCGCAATACATATTCAGAGGTATTCAAAGATTCAATCCAGATTTCTAAGTATCCAGTCCAAATTGTGGATTTTAGGTCATTTACTGTAACACAGCTGGTGGTATTACTTATAATTAAGATCATCTTATTCAATATTTTATGTCATCACACTATTGGAAATGGTCCAAAGTATTGCATGTACAGTATGCTGTAAACTGCAATTGATCTTCTTAACAATCATAACAATCAAACTGTACGCCATTGTTACATAATGTACTTGAGTGAGAGTAAATGCAGTACAGAAAGACTCACAGAAAAAAAGCAAATAGTTCACCAATTTAGTCAGTGTTGTTTTCGTGACTGAAAGCACTACATTTTCTGTGAGCGTGATGCATGAGAAGCGTCTAATTCAAACATGACCATAGACAAAGCAGCGACTAACTCGCATCCCTCAAACTTCCCAATGTTTTCATAGTAGCCTGTAACCACATTTTTGTGGATTTAGGGCATTCAGGAATGGCTTTTTTGTGATATTTACTCTAATGCCACATTAGGAGCGCTCATATATTATCTCCACGATCGTATTTGGGAAGCAAAGATCAACAAAGCTTAGGAGTAAATCCTTTGGCACTGGCATGTGGGTTAGGTCAGCTGTTCTGCAGCAGAGACGGCCAATCAGATGCTTGTGTTTTTAATTTGTTGTTAGAACCCTTTTGAGCACCTTGCCTTTGATAAGCTGTTCCCACCGATGAGTCACATTCCTCTTACCTTGCAGCATTCTCAGACAAGAGCTCATGCAAGATTCTGATATCATTCACGTGTCCCTCTCTAACAAATTCGCTTTAATGACATGCTAATTCTCCTTTTAGCCCCACGTGCACTTCTGTCATAACTCATTCATATGCCATGACATCCTCCACATATTTGTGTGATCGTTTATTTAATCCTCATGGAATCATGTTCCTTTTTATTTTCAATTCACACATAAGTGAAGCCTAGTCTCACTGACTTGCTATGAAAACACAATTACATCTTAGCAGTGGAGTCATTACTTGTTACCTATGATGAGTTTGTGCTCACTCTCTCTTGCTTTTTCTGTCTTTCTCAGGTCAGCCGAACCTGTGCTATGCTTTTGAAGGGGACGGAGTGTGTGAGGAGTTCGAAGTACGTTCCAGCATCCAGGACTGTGGCTTTTTCACTCCCCAGGGGTTCACTGATCAGTGGGCGTCCACTGCCTCAGGCTCACATCAGGACCAGAGGTGTCCTGCCTCGAAGGTCACCGGGGAGCCTGTGCTCACTCAGGTATACAAACAGCTTAGAATCCATTAGCCATTATGAAAGATTTATCTGCCTCACTACTGAAAAAATCAGTTAATGTTTGTTTTGAATGAAATTTGACATTTTAAATATCCTTTTTCTTTTTATATCCTCATCAGATGTGTAAGTCGCAGTATTTTGGCATAAATGAAGTAGTGGCTCATGATGCATGGATCCCCTGTACTGCCCATCTGAACAGTTACTATACTAAGGATCAGCCTGTCTGGCTAAAGGTACACACACTTGCTCAGTGAATGAACGGCCTATATTGGGCAATTTTGATATAAGTATTAGCTTCCCCCTCTGCTGAAAGCCTTGACAATAAATAATGCACATTTTGTGATTTCAAATAAATTTTGAACAATGGTTTGTAAAATAAAGGAACATTAATATAATTGAATTTGAGCAGTTTTATGTACACTACTGTTAAAGTTTGGGGTCAGTAAGATTTTTACCCCCAAGAAAATAATACTTGTATTATGAAAAAGTGACAGTAAAGACTTTTATAATGTTACAATATATTTCAAATAATGCTGTTCTTGGGAACTTGTATCATCAATAATACTTGCAAAAATGTATAAGGCAGCACAGCTTTTTTCAACATTGATAATAATAAGAAATAATTTGAGCACCAAAGCAGCATATTAGTATGATTTCTGAAAGATAATAAGGTCATTTTACAATATTATTGTTTTTACTGTATTTTGACCAAATAAATGCATGATGAGCGTAAGAGACTTTAAAAAATATATACAAATCTTATGAACCCTAAACTTTTTAACAGTAGTCTATGTTCAGATTTATTTTACATGATATTTATTTTTGCCACCCTGCCCACTCACACTGTTCATAAATTATGTTAGCCAAGGAGCCATATATTAATTACTAATAATACTGATACATTGTTTTTGCAGGTAGGATTTGAGCGACCAGGTGTAGCAGCCTCTGTTATTATCTACCTTGCCTATGATGGTAGTTGGCATGGGGAAAATTGCAGGAAAACGGTGACCATTGAACTATGTGACACCACTGGAAAAACACACCTGCTTGGTAACACATAATATCCTTAATTTGATTGGGAAAGATTGTAATCTTTGTATTTTTTAAGGAACTTCATTGTGTGTGCATGTCCACAGGTTCGTACGAGCTGTCATGTCAGTATAACCCCCTAGTGGTGAATGTGACTCATAACCTGAGTGTGCCGTTCTACCGGACTTCAGCAGTACAGCTGAACTTCTCCTCCTCTCAAGTGGCGGTGTTGGCGGTTGCATTGCGTACATCTTTTTTTATTGTCACGTCAGCGCTTTTGCCCGGACCGGTGCGCTGAGGGTGGGTCTCCCACGACTTACAGCACACCCACACACACACCGCACTGTGCATTACACTGATTAAAAACTAAAAGTTAGGGATCTGTACAATCTCAAAAGAAGTCTCACCAAAGCTGCATGTATTCTAAAATACAGTAAAAACACTACTATTGTAAATATTACAATTTTAAATAGTCCCCTTTTTTTTAATTGTAATGTATCTGTGATGGTAAAGGCTGAAATTTTCAGGAGTCATTTACGCAGTCTTCAGTGTCACATGACTCCATTCTCATTCATTCTATGAATCAATATAACGTTCTGCTTTATGCTCCTTTTACTTCATTGAAAAACAGTTGGCGTCTTATATTTTTGTGGAAACCATTATTATTATTATTATTTTCAAGATTCTTTTATAAATAAAAAATTAAAAAGAACAGCAATTTTTTGTAAAAGAAATCTTTTGTAACATATACATTTCTTTACTTCACTTTTAATTTAACCTGTTCTGCTGAAAAAAGATATTCATTTCTTTCAAATAAATAAATAAACTGAAAAAAAAATAGATAAGTCTTACTTATCCCAAACTTTTGAATGGTAGTGTACAAGAAGAATGAACCCTAACCCTAACCCTACAAGAATGAAGACTGTTTATCATACTCACAGAGACACAGA
>JADLZN010000684.1:0-17139 GCA_018155175.1 Sinocyclocheilus anophthalmus | reverse complement strand
ACAAGGTTCACAGGCGACCAATCACGGTAAGCAGCTGCACAAGCTCCGCCTTTTGAAGAAAGAGACTCTACTTCACTGCTATAGCCTGTAGCTCCACCCTCATCCTCACAAAATGAATCGGATGATTCAGACGGGGATGCGGGGCTCCTTGAACTGCTCTCCAAAGAAAGGCCAGAGTCTGAATCTTCCAGCCATGGAGTGTCCATGTCCCCTTGCATGCCGTCCAGCATCTGAGGGTCGATCGTATCGAGATTACCAAGATCCAACATATTGATGTGCTCAAAAACAGCCTCATCTAGATAGCCTCCCATTTGCGAAGGTGAGGTGTCATTACGAGAGTTGTTCCCCGACAAACAGAAGAGCGATGAAGAAAGTGCTCCTGCTGAGCTCTGAGACGGGTCTGAGTGAGAAGAGTTTGTGGATTCCAGACGAAAGAGGGGTGTTCGGGAAGATGCAGGCCTGCCATTAGCTAAATCTCCTCTGGATACCATGGCATCTGGAAGGATACGTCATAGCTGATGGGAGGAAGTTCAGCTGCTAGGCTGATATGCGTAAGGTTGGGGGACAGGGAGTCACAATCCTGAAATGAAAGAAAAATGTCAAAATAGACATCTTTTTTTTTTTAAAACATTTAAAAAAAAATATTAAAGTCTCATTCAGTGCAAATGTGCACAAATAAACAAGAATCAGAAAGATCAGTGTCTAGTACTTAGAATGCACATAACTGAAAACACAAATTTATTTAGTGTTGTTTATTATTCAGCTATTGGACGTATTTGTAAAAAAAAAGAAAAAAAAAAGAAAAAAACAAACCTATGATGGATAAATCATTCACAATAAGATAATAACTTAATTGCGAAAATAGATAGGGTGCCTTTTCACGTCATGCCTACGTTATAAAACTTGTTCAATTTTCCGTATAAAGTGTCGAACATATTTTTAAAGGCGAAATATTTTATTACAGTGGGGGAAATAATTATTTGATCCCCTACTGATCTTGTAAGTTTGCCCACTTACAAAGAAATGAAAGGTCTATAATTTTTATGGTAGGTTTAATTTAACGGATAGATACAGAATATTAACCAAAAATCCAGAAAAAAACACATTATATAAAAGTTAGAAATTGATTTACATTTCAGTGAGTGAAATAAGTATTTGATCACCACAGCAACTTGGTGGAGAAACTCTTGTTGGCAAGCACAGAGGTAAGACGTGTCTCGTAGTTTGTCACCAGGTTTGCACACATCTCAGGAGGGATTTTGTTCCACTCCTCTTTAAAGATTCTCTCTAAATACTTAAGGTTTCTTGGTAACTCAAAGTTTCAGCTCACTTCACATATTTTCTATAGAATTAAGGTCTGGGGACTGTCTAGGCCACTCCATGACCTTAATGTGGTTCTTTTTGAGCCACTCCTTTGTTGCCTTGGTGGTATTTTTGGTAATTGTCATGCTGGAAGACCCATCATCCATGACCCATCTTCAGTGCTCTGGCTGAGAGAAGAAGGTTCTCATCCAGAATTTTACGGTGCATCGGTCCTTCAACGCGGTGAAGTTATCCTGTACCCATAGCAGAGAAACAGCCACAAAGCATAATGTTTCCACCTCCATGCTTGAATGTAGGGATGGTGTTCTTTGGGTCATAGTCAGCATTTCTCTCCCTCACACAGCGAGTCGAGTTAATGCCAAAGAGCACAATTTTGGCCTCATCTGACCACAGCACTTTCTCCCAAACCTTCTCTGAATCATTTAGATGTTCAGACGGGCCTGTACATGTGCCTTCTTGAGCAGGGGGACCTTGCGGCACTGCATGATTTCAACTCATTGCAATGTAGTTTGTTACCAATGGTTTGCTTGGCGACTGTTGTCCCAACTGCCTTAAGATCAATAACAAGCTCCTCCTGTGTAGTTCGGGGCTGATCCCTCACCTTTATCATGACCATCCTTTCCTCATAAAGCGAGATCTTGCATGGAGCACCAGACAGAGGGCGATTGATGGTTATTTTGTATTTCTTCCATTTCCGAATATTCACACCAACAGTTGTCTCCTTCTCAAAAAGCTTCTCGATGATGGTCTTGTAGCCCATTCCAGCCTTGTGCAGGTCTACAATCTTGTCTCTGACGTCCTTTGACAGCTCTTTGGTCTTGCCCATGGTGGTGGGAGAGGTTTGAATGGAAGATACACATTCTATGGACTGGTTTCTTTTATACTCATAACAAGATGACATTAGGAGTAATTTCTTTAAGTGACAGGACTAATCTGTGTTCCACTTGGGCACGTAACCAATCTGTGGGAGCCAGAATTCTTGCTGGTTGGTAGGGGATCAAATACTTATTTTACTTACTGAAATGCAAGTCAATTAATAACCTTTATATAACGTGTTTTTTCTGGATTTTTTGTTGATATTCTGTCTCTATCTGTTAAAATAAACCTACCATAAAAATTATAGACCCTTAATTTTTTTGTAAGTGGCCAAATAATTCAAATAATGATAATGATCAAATAATTATTTTCCCCACTGTAGGTGGATGAAGTTCATATCACAAAAAGGTTACTAGGTTTCTAGGATTCTATGTATTCTAGTATGTACTTCCATTGTAAGAATCATACTGCAACCAAAATCCTGATGTGATGGGACGAGTCATATACATATTTTAAATTGTAATCAACATTCTGCCTTCCTGTCACTCAAATAGTAGAGCAAGGCACTAGCAATGCCAAGGTCAAGGGTTCGATTCACAGGGAAAGCAAGAACTAAAATCTAACATAAAAATGTGTACCTTGAATGTAAGTCATTTTGAATAATGGAGGATGAGCCTTCCACAGAAACTACTTACATCAAATTCAGAGAGGAAGTCCTGCCACTGTGGAGGGAGCTCAAGCCCAGAAAGAGGTGGAGGAAGGGTACTACTACCCAGCAAATCCTGTAAGGAGAGGCAGTAAAAAAAAGATATCAATAAATAAATAATCAAAATATTTAAAAATGACAGTTCTCATTTACCCTCATGTTGCATCAAGCAAGTACGGTTAAGCTTCCGTGTTTACAATATTTGATGAGCTCCGTGACTTGCATTTTAGTGTCACACTGTCAGTAAGGGCTGCCCAGATAGCAGACAGTTACTAGGCCAGATCGGCCCACACATCTGGCCCGCATGGATTTCACATGGGCCAGATGTGGGCAGGATCTGGGCCAACACTGTTGCTGTCTGGGTGGTTACAAACAAACACAAAGCATCTTTCAATATAGGCCTTTCTGGTATTATTTCAACTAGCCATGGAGGTATTAGCCTATAATATTTACATCTTAAGTACATGCGGATAACAGACAGCACAGGGCGCTAGAAGAGTGATTTATCCTCAGAAGTGTCCAACCCCCAACACACATGCCTGAAACTTTCTCTGAAGAACTTGATAAGCAAGTTAAGATAGACTGAGTAAAACATAAAACTGAATTCAGCAGGAAGGTGGCGCTCTAGAAGCAGGCGTTTAATTAGCATATGATAACTACAGATGAGAACCTTACAGTGGATGCTGTAGAACTGACACTCATAACCTTTAACAAAACAGATTTTATTCTAAAAAAGGGGAAAAAAATATCATAGAACATTTCTTCTCCATGAAATTAAACGTAATTAGGTGATCTTATTCAAATATATTTATTATCCCGCTAAACACAATCCTGTACCATCTGTAGAACTGATCACACTCATTAAAGAGACATAATGCTAAACTATCCACTGAATGGAGAGAGAGAGAGAATCATGAATGAGCTACAAACGTAGAACTAACACTAGCACACATAATCAGGATTTTATCACAGCAGTTAGCCTAAATATTGAGCACCACTGGATTAAAGAGTCGCTGATTTAATTCAGTTACAGCAGGTTTTTTTCTTTTGCAAACATATTTCAAACATTTGTATTTTTATATTAAAGATGGGCTACATGTATTATCTTTACACATGCTCTACATGTTAAACATATTTCATACCTTAAGTGGATCCTTGACCAAAATAATAAGTGATGGGAGATGAAAGCTGAAAGAAAGTCCTCCTGAAGCTGCTGGATGTGAAGAAGCGCCTCACTGCTTACTGTATATATATATATGAGCACAGACTGGACTAACCTCCACGCCTCTGTACTAAACTCCACCCATTTCCCTTTAAATATGGCATGCAAACACTTCTGCTCTTCACTTCCTGAAAAGCACTCTACAGTAGGCTAACTAGTCTAATGCAAACGTCACGCACAGTGTCATAAACAAATAGTTTTTTCTTTTTTGTATTACAGTTACTGCCACATTGTTCTTCTGTCTCTGATTTTGAACGGCTGAAGCAACATTAACAGCATTATGATGTAAAACATTTTCATCTAACACCATCGCCCTCTGCTAAAGTTAAAAAAAGAGTTTTTTTAAAAAGCACAATATTGTTAGAATGTGCCTTTATTCTGAGAAGTACTTAAACATTAATATTAAATAAAACCTTTGCACATAGTTTATAAGAGGATAGGTTTATTAACAGTTCTGACTTTAGGTTACACTTGAAATCTAGTAACAAACTAATGAAATATCATCTTGACAAGATCAATTAAAACCTGGTATAAGAAGTCTTAAATGATAAAACTGTCAGTACATCCGAATTAAATTAAAAACTGAGATTTGCTTTGTAGATGCAAGATTTTATGGAACGATCAGCAGTTCAATAGAAACACATCGGGGTTTAAGAGCAAGACATCACATGTCTGGCAGCTGTAATGCATTAATTAAATAGTCAAATATTCCACAAAAATAGTCTAAGATGTAACTTACATCAATAAAGAGATGCAGGAAGGTAAATAAGTGTTTAAAGCTCACAATGAACAGAAAACACATCATATTGGGAGAGTGATTAAGCTCGGAGTTTGATAAAAAAATGATCTGATGATGAAGGTGATGATAATGAAGATCATGAACTGCTGAGATTCCTGCAGTGAAAGTGGAGCATCAGATGTGACAAGAGCATCAGAGACAAATAACAGGATCAATCGGTGTTTGAAGATCTGATGAATCTGCTATAAGACGCCTGTCCTGATCAATGAAAACACCATCCGATATGGTGTGTGTGTGTGCAGTGTGAGTGTAGTTTGAGGACAGAAACACACTCGCCTGTAAAAACCAGCTCTGCTCACAGTCTCCACTGAGTGTTTGATTCATTGAATCAGAGGCAAGCTTGAACGCAAACCCGCCATCAGTCTCAATCTCTGCTAAACACCAGAGTATTTTCTGCCGTTCAGATTGCTCAACCATCTTCTGCTCCTGTTTGTACTCTTTCAACTTTTCATCCAGTTTCTTCTTCTTCATGTATTTCTCGGTTTCATCAAATATATTTTTTGTGAAGTGCGTCCCTCCATTTTCTTTCACCATCATCTCTGTTTTACTGCACAGACCAGGGAGCCTGGCTTCATTTCGAACCTCATTCTTACTAATGTTTACATTCAAAAATCCAGGTGTGTCAGTCACTCTGATCTTCCTATCATTCCTCTCATTGGTTTCAGAGTTGTACTGTATTGGCGATTGAAACACATTTCTGCCCAGGATAGTGTTTCCAATGGCACTTTTTCCGACTCCAGTTTTTCCCAGCAACACAATCCTGTTCTCACATATCTTCTTATCTGGAACTTTATCTGAAACTACAACAGAAAGATCAAATCACTCATCACATACATGCACTATATAATTAAATCTCATTATACTGTCTGTCTGAATGCTGGATTCTGAATGGCAACGCCACATAGGAGCTGTTTATCCCTATTGTTTATATGATAGTAGCTGTGTAACAAGTGGGAAATGTAGTCCTACATCCGCATGCATAGGGCCTAAAGGGGGGAAGTTGTGGCTTAATGGTTAGAGAGTTGGACTCGTAACCTAAGGTTGTGGGTTTGAGTCTCGTACCAGCAGGGATGTAGGTGGGGGGAGTGATTCCAGCGCGCTCTCACCACCTTCAATACCACGACTGAGGGTGCGCTTGAGCAAGGCACCGAACCCCAACTGATCCCCGGGCGCCGCAGCATAAAAATGGCTGCCCACTGCTCCGGGTGTGTGTTCACGGTGTCGCCCCTGTGTTCACTGTGTGTGTGTGCACTTAGGATGGGTTGAATGCAGAGCACTAATTCCAAGTAGGGGTGACACACTTTCTCCTCAAAACGGCAGAAATAGTCTAATATGTGGAGGTTCCTAGGTGTCCAACCAGCGCACAGCAAATGATGAGACGTGTTATAGGCTTGTTGTTTCATTTATGGAAAAGATATTTGAAACAACATGTACAAAAAAAAGTCTCTCAATCTGTGGGCAGAGGAACTGGACGAGTGCCAATTTTATACAACATAATGATATCTTTTTATTGTTTGTTTACATTTTAGGTGTTAACCTAGAGTACATATAAACATAATCTGACAAAAAACGTCAAAGAATACATCGAATTAAACTTTGACTTGACTATAAAAAAAGACTACAGTCTGCTAATTCTTGTCACCCTGACGTGAAATTAGTCCATCTATGACCTAACAAGTACGTACCATGGATTAAAAAATCACACACAATACATTCATTATCATTCACTGATGAAATGAGCTTCACATAAGGACTAACAGCCTCACGCTTTTATTCAGGTAGAATGGTCTGCATGTAATCTGTAAAGGACCTAATTAATGTTTTCAGTTTCTGCCATCTTGAATCATATTTCTGATGCTGCACTTAAAAAAAAAACAATAAGCAATAAGCTATTTGAGTTACTATGGAAATCCACAAACAGTAAGAAAAAAAACATGCTTTGGTAGATCACAATTATGACATAAAAGGATGACATTTTGACATTTTAAGTCATATTTATAAAATGAAAAGTCCAAACTGACATAAAAAAAAATCATTTATAAGGACAAGTCATAATTATAACAAAAAGAAATTATAACATGCAAATATGACATAGGAAGTCAAAATTATGAAATAAAAAAAAATCACAATTATTTCAAAGATTTAGACTCATAATTTTGACTTTTTATGCCATTGTGACTTTTGTCATAAAATTTTGCCAATTATGACATGGTAGGCCTTTTTTTTTTTTTTTTTACTTTTTATCTCATAAATGGACTTTTTATGTATAATTTGACTTGATTTTTATGTATAACTATGAATTTTGTAAACTTATGTCTTTCGCCTTTTGTCAATTATGACTAGGTAATCATAGGTAGGTCATCATCATTTGTATTTTGTCATGTTATTACAGGAGTAATAATTATTAATCTCATAAACATATGACATTTTGTCATTCATTGCAATTTGACATTGATTTCATAATTTGATTACAAAGCACTTTTTTTCTTAGGTGTCAGAAATCGGCTGCCGTTAAATTAGCGATTTAACAGGGTTACACAGACTTTTAGACCAGTTGATATTCATTAATTCCTCCTATGAATAGCCCTGCTGAGAAATAATTTTCATTATTACTTAAAAAATGATCTCTTGATGTTTAAAAAGGTATGAGCTGCATCTGGAGTTTTTGTTTGCCACCCATCATGAAAAGGTTTATGCATGTGCTATTGAAGCGATATTCCAGGGTTCTGTCAAAGTGCAACAGCATTTCTAGCATATCTTAACCTCATTTCTTAAAAACCAAATGAAGAAAAGTTGCAAATATCAAGATATTTGACGAATTACAATGGATCACAGGGTCACGACACTGCACGCAATTAACTTCGTAAATACTAGCATGGTAACCCTTAAAAGTTCGGCCTCTTCACTTCCATTTAAGGCTAACCAACTTTTGGAAGTGGAAAAATTTTTTAGTAATGAACAATATGCCATAATTGCTGTTGATTGAGTTTGACTTGGACTAAACCTGGAATAGTTCTTTAATGACTATTTTTAGAGGAGCACTCATTTCCCTGTCCTTAAAATATTACAATTATTGATGTGACCGCATGATGAAGCTTTCCTGAAATTTCTGACCGATATGTGTACATGAACAACAAGTGATGGTGATGAATAGCTTATACAAATCATGATAATAAAGTTCAAGGCATTCTAAAGGCGTTTTCTAACAGTATTCAAAATATAGGAGACACTGTAAAAGAACGAGTAAGAGATTTAACAGTATAATCTCAGAGTGAAGCTGCTGTGTAGCTCAACCTGGATTTGCTCGATGTGGTTTTCTTCTCCCGACCTCAGAACACCCACCTGCTCATTGATGCTTTCACACCTCTGCTCGTAACCATGCAAACTCTAATGATGCATCTTGATGTCTCTAGCCCTTTCCTCTTTCTCTGTCGCACACAGGTTCTCAGTACACGTTCACATTTCCCCATTCCACTAGGTACTGGACTTTTCCGTCCGGTGTTATGCGTCTGGCCAGGATCCTGATGGAGTCGCTTCCCCCCCACCCCATCGGTGTGGGCCCACCGATGCCGACTGTACTGGGGTAGGGTGGCACGTCATGCAGGAAGAGAGACGGGCAGCTTTCATAGCGCTGTCCGGTTGGGTGAGCCGAGGACAGAGAGAATGGAAGGCAGGGGGCTGGAAGTCGACAAGGGTCCTCTGCACTGAAGACAACAAATTAGACATGCAAAAAGAACTCAATCTGAAGGAACAGTTCACCCAAATGCATCTTTATACAGTACACTGCAAAAAATTATTTTCTTAATTTGGATTTTGGTCACATGCATAATTAAAACAGAAAAATGATACAAGAATTGTTTGTTTCTGAAAAATGTATAAAAATTAAGGAGTTTAGCTTGAGACTTAAGATGTGATCGGAATAAAGAATATTTAGATAATGAACTGGGATTGTTTTGCAGTGTAGGTAGTAAGCAGTGACAACCCACAAAAAATATAAAAAATAATAATATAATCATAACTAATAAAATACAATGAACGTAGCCATAGAAGTAGTCCATAGGACTGAATACTACAGTATATTCCAAAGTCTAAAGCCTTGACAACTTGTGTGAGAAACAAAACCAAAAATTTAAGTCAATAGTATCGGCGTTCAAACGCATTAATCGTGATTAATCCGCACCAAACTAAAAAGTTTGTTTTATATTATATGTGGTGTACCGCGTGTATATTTTTTATGCATATATCCACCAAACATGCATGTATATATTAAGAAAATATGTTAATTTATATATTAAATATATATTATATATAATATAATGATATGAATATAAATATAACGTAAATTTACATGTAAAGAATTTCAAAATATACATGCATGTGTGTTTATTTATATATACATAATAAATATAAAAAGTACACACATATATTGTGTAAACAAAAACGTTTATTTTGGATGCGAAATCGCCATTAAGCGTATGACAGCCATAATATTTACGACAATCTTCAGTAATGTTCAGTTTCTGAAAATTTGCATGGCATTCGAAATTTAGATTTTCATTTTCAGCATAAATAGAGCATGACTCAATGTACGCACGCACGACGCAGTCACAGACCTGTAATGATGCAGAGTTCTAGACAGGTCCTGAGATCCGTTGCATGAAGGGTGATAGAGCGCATACATTCTCTTGGGGGGTGAACTGTAATACATAAAGACTTTTTTAAATAAATGAAATGCAATTAAGGTTCACGGTGTGAATTTCACTGCAGTTTAAAGTTGACTTTAACATGCTACAGACCCCAAATTCATCTCTTCCTCTTGTTTTCTAGGGTTATACAGGTTTGTTCCATCAACGTAACTGTGGCAACATGGCACCAGGTCAATAGCATTTGTCGCATCTCCTGTTGGACAAGTCTAAAAAGACATGATCAACAGTTATATTAATAAAAATATGTAAGCTTAAAGGGCATAAACACCAGGATTTTTTTTTTTTTTTTAAATCACTTTTTGTATATGGAAGAAATAAAGTCACATGAGGGTGATTAAAAAATGACAGCACTTTCATTTTTCAACGCATAGTACTATAGATACAGTGAATAACAAATGATAAAAAAGCTTAACAATCTATAAAAACTGTAAAAAAAAAAAAAAATCTATAAAAACAATCTGATCAGAACAGAAGGTTCATTCTCACTTCAATAAAACTAAGTCTGTAAACACAAGGAAAATTAGACTTTCAAATGATTTTAGGTGATTTCTGCCCATAGTCTTGGATTCATGGCTGTGTTAGCTGTGTAATACAGCACACAGTGGGAGAGAAGCAGTGGTGCCGTGTGTGACAGCAGTGTAAGGAATCACTCCGCTACACACACTGAATCTAAATGACGGCATTATACTGAGGCAAATATTACTACAAAAGTCAATTGACAATAGCAGTTTGACACAGCAGCTCAAAACTAGAGACAGCATTTCCCAACCACTTGGAAACGATAATAATGAACGATCACATTAATTGTGAAAGGTTGGGCTAGTTAGTTTTTACAGGTAGCCCCTACTGGTAAATGTCATAACTACAGCAATTTGCATGCAAAAAACAAACAAACAAACAACATAACCTTTAGAAGAGAACCATAGATGGGTAGCAACTTATAAAAATTTAAAATGTGCTTACCACGAACCCCCCCCCAGGAAAGAGCGTCAATAAATAAGATTAATTAAAAACGCCACTGCCCAAAAACGATAAAAACAAAGTCAATGTTGTCTTTTACAAACAAACAAACAACAAAAAAATTGCATAATAAAACAAAATAAAGAAGTAATTGCAAAAAAACAATAAACACAAAGAAAAAAAAGTCATTAAAAAAAACGAAATTAGCATAATAAAATAAACTAAAGAAGTATTGGCAAACATACCCACAAAGGAAAAAAAATTTATTAAAAATGGATGGAGGGAAAAACTTGGTCAGCGTACATTTATTCATTTGGCAGACGCTTTTATCCAGACAGTTGAGGAAGTCGCAAAACAAAACACAACAAAATAAAATATCAGTTTTTTTTCTTTCTCACTCTCTTTTTCTTCTCACTCTCTAAGAGCATATGCTGTTTTGTTGGTGTGTTGATCCGGGCCGCGTGCTACCTGTTTTCGGTGAAGCATGGCGGCCCCGGTTTCAGGGGTTTTGAATACACTCACGTGGCGTCATGCAGTGAAGGTGGCGTCTGCGGTGAGCATGGAGAAGTGTTGTATGGCTATAGGTGAAGCTGTGGGCCATGAGTGCATTTTGTCGGCATCAAAAATGAATAATGCAAATGTCATATTTCTAAAAACAGTAGACAAAGCTAATGAGTTAGTCGAGCAGGGGATTACTATTGATGGTTTATTTACACCTGTTCTCCCTCTGTCAATGCCATCTAAAAAAGTAACGTCGTCTAATGTTCCTCCATTTATCAGTGACGAGTTATTAACACAGTCCCTTTCCCGTCACGGCAAGTTGGTTTCTCCAATCAAAAAGATCCCGATTGGAAGTGATTCTCTTTTGCTGAAACATGTTGTTTCGTTTAGACGTTTTGTGTATATGATTGTAAAAGACGACGCTGAGCTTGGATCTCACGTTTAAATTTCGCATCGATGATTTTGACTATGTTGTATTCGCAACAACAGGAAAAATGAAGTGCTTTGGTTGCTCTAAAGTGGGACATTTAGTCCGCGAGTGTTCTGAAAAATAAAGAAACATCAGTAATCGAACAAAATGTGGGTGACGCAACTGTTTCACCGGCAACAAGTCAACCCATGGTCCGTGCCGAGCCGGAGGCGTCCGCGGCAGAGCAGGCCACAGAGGATCGGACCGAGATGGAGCAGATCGGAACTGAGCCTGAGCCGGTTGCAGCAGAGCTGCCAGAGGTTAACCAGATTCAATCTGAAATTTTTGACGACGATAGACCCGCGGGTTCTATTAATGAGGATGCATGTGAGAGTAATGGCATTGACATGGATGCAGAACAGACACTGTTTAAAGTACCTTTAAAGCGAAAGAAAAGTGATAGTACTGGAGATTTGAGACTCGCAAAGAAAACAGATATAGCTGAATGTGAAGACCAGGGTGACTCAGAGAGTGGCAATGAATCCGATTCTAGTGTCTCTCTTTCACAGAGTGAATGTGTGAGTCGCAGTTATGAAGTGGATGATGTTAAACTTTTTCTGAAATCAACGAAAAACAGAAGAGGAGTAAGAGTAAATGAATATTTTCCTGATGTCAAACAATTTATTGAAAAGACAAGGTGTTGGATGACTGAAGGCTTTTTTACCAATAAGGAAGTGTACCGGTTAAAGAAATTGGTGAGAAAACTCAATACTGAATTAAGTAATGATGATAGTGAAAAGAGCTGATTTGATGATATTCAGTGGTTTGCTTTTACTGTTTTATTTCTCATTTCTTATGAGTGAGGTTAATATTGCATCAGTGAATGTAAATGGAGCTAGGGACGTGAGAAAAAGAGTATTACTATATGAAATGTTTAAACAGAAAAAACTAGATGTTATTTTCCTTCAAGAAACGCACAGTGATTTTAAGAATGCTGCAGATTGGTCTAGGGAATGGGACGGTATCTCTAACTTAAGTCACAACACTGCTGTCAGTGGAGGAGTTGCGGTTTTATTTTCAAAAAGCTTTAAGCCAGTTTCTTATGATGTTGAAGAAATTATAAAGGGCAGACTTTTAAAAGTTAGAGCTCTATCTGAAAATCACGTTTTTGTATTTTTTTGTATCTATGTTCCTACTTCAGGGGTTGAAAGAATGTTGTTTTTAAGTACCCTCAATTCAACTCTACAGAATTGTGATAGTGAGGAGTTTTTGGTTTTGGGAGGTGATTTTAATTGTACAGAAGGAAATCTTGATCGGAATCACATTGAACCCCATGGCCCGTCCCGTAAGAGACTTATTCAAATCATTAAAGCACATGAGCTGTGTGACATATGGAGACATTTTAATGAGACTCTAAAACAGTATGCGTGGTCTCATACCCATGACAATGTTCTA
Source organism: Sinocyclocheilus anophthalmus (assembly GCA_018155175.1). NCBI lineage: Eukaryota > Metazoa > Chordata > Actinopteri > Cypriniformes > Cyprinidae > Sinocyclocheilus > Sinocyclocheilus anophthalmus. The sequence goes on along the minus strand of JADLZN010000684.1, from coordinate 4,242 downwards.
TCTTTAGCTAGGTTGGATAGGTTTTACAGTTTTAAACATCAATGTGGTATTTTTAGCAAGTGTTTTATTGTCCCTGTTAGTTTTTTTGATCATAGTATGGTGTGCTGTTCTTTTATTTTAAATTCAATTAAACCAAGTAGTGCTTACTGGCATTATAATAGTGCTTTGCTTAATGATAAAAAATTTAAAGACACTTTTAAATATTTCTGGGAAACTTTTAGAGCTACAAAGAACTCTTTCCAAACCTTAGGGCAGTGGTGGGATTTTGGCAAAGTGCAAATTAAACAATTCTGTCAACAATACACTCGGAACATCACTGTACATTTATCAAGGTTGATGAAAACCTTGGAGACATCAATAGTCAAACTTCAAGAGTTAGCTGATTCGACAGGGGGGAATAATGTTTTAGAAGCTCTTTCAATGAAAAAAACTCAACTTAGTGATCTTTTAGGAGTTAAGGTGCAAGGACCTCTGGTTCGGTCCCGGTTTCAAAATGTTGACCAAATGGATGCTCCAACTAAATTTTTCTTTAATCTGGAAAAAAAAGAATGGACAGAAACGGTTTATTCACGGGCTGCGTTCTGAATCCGGCACATTAATTTCTGATCCTGTTGATATTAGAAAGAGAGCAGTTTGTTTTTATGAAAAGCTGTATAGCTGCGAGTATGTTGCAGAGCCTGACATTGAAAATGTCTTCTTTGAGAACTTGACATAGGTGTCTGAGGAAGCCAATGGGAAACTCGGTAAGGCTTTGAGCCTAGGTGAGTTGTACAAGGCCCTTCAGGGCATGGAGGCTGGGAAGGCTCCTGGCATTGACGGTCTCCCAGTAGACTTTTATAAGTCTTTCTGGACCGTGTTGGGGGAGGATTTGCTCATGGTGCTCAGTGAAAACTTGGCTGGAGGGCAGCTGCCGTAGAGCTGCCGTAGAGCTGTCCTTACACTCCTCCCGAAAAAAGGAGACCTGACGGACATTAATAATTGGCGCCCTGTGTCACTTCTCTGCACAGACTACAAACTGCTTTCTAAAACATTGGCGAACAGACTAACTGAAATAATGGAGCAAGCTATTCATCCAGACCAGAGCTATTGCATACCTGGTAGGTCCATTTTTGATAATATTTCCTTAGTGCGGGATATTCTGGATGTCTCCAAGTTGTTTAATTTAGATTGTGCCTTGATCTCTTTAGATCAGGAGAAAGCTTTTGATCGTGTTGAACATGATTATCTTAGGAAAACTTTAGCAGCTTTTGGATTCTGCCAAGATTTTGTAGGAATGATTAAGATGCTGTATACTGATGTTGAGAGTGTGTTGAAAGTGAACGGTGGCTTATGCACTCCTTTCAAGGTTGGTAGAGGTGTCAGGCAAGGATGTTCATTGTCAGGAATGCTTTATTCATTAGCCATAGAACCGTTATTGCGACAGATAAGAGTTCAATTGAATGGTTTACATATACCTGGTTTTAACTGTAATTTTCATTTGTCAGCTTATGCTGATGATGTAATTGTTATGGTCAACAGTCAAGGAGATATGGACATGTTAAAAAAATTACTTGAAGATTTTAAAGTTTTATCTTCTGCTAAGGCAAATTGGAACAAAAGTGAAGCGTTGATGTGTGGAAAGGGGACGGGAGAGAAGCTAAGTCTTCCTGATGGGTTGCTATGGAGTAAAGGGGGTTTTAAATATTTGGGGGTTTATTTAGGAGATGAGGTTACTGTATGGAAAAACTGGGAAGGAATTGTTGAAAAGGTTAAAGGTCGATTAGACAAATGGAAATGGTTGGTCACAAACATGTCCTACAAAGGGCGCACTTTAATTATCAACAACTTGATTGCATCCTCTCTCTGGAATAAACTGGCCTGTATAGATCCACCTTTAAATCTGATGACTGAAATACAAGCTTTATTAGTGGACTTTTTTTTGGATAAATTACACTGGATTACTCGGAGCATCTTATTCCTGTCTTAAGAAGAAGGTGGACAAGGGCTAGTAAACTTGCAAAGCAGAACAGCAGCTTTTCGGTTGCAGTTTATACAAAGACTTCTTTTGGGATCGAGTGACTTTGGTTGGAGCGCTGCTGCATGTGTTATTTTATGGAGTCTCGGAGGCCTACAGATGGACAAATCTCTTTTCTTGTTAGACCCTCTGGAACTGGATACTCTCAGAATACCAATTTTTTATCGCAATCTTTTTAAAGTATGGAGTCTTTTTAATCTTCAAAGGACACCATATATGGAATCACTTTTTTGGTTGCTAAATGAACCTATAGTACATGGGGCCCGATTGGATATTTCCACTGTTGACCACAATTTTCCTGGACTTAATACATTGCTTTGTAAATCTAGGAGCACCACCCTTGGTCTCCTTTTAGATGTGCCTGGTCCTAACTTCTCGAACACTGAACAAGTAGCTTCCCATCTAGGTGTACTCGAATAATTGCTCAACTGATGGGAAAGTGGAAATCTGCTCTTACAAATGAGGAGATACAATTATTGACAGACTACTGTACCGGAGTAATGGCTCCTAATGCTGAGGACCCTTTTCTGACCATATACTTGTCACCCAAATTAGGAGATTGTGTGGTTCTGTTTTTAAGAGCTGGGAAATCTTTGTGTGTAGATTTTCAGTCACGGGGAAAATGTTGTACAAAATGTGTGTTTTGGTTTTTAATAAGAAAATTTTAGACAGTAAAGTGGATACACCGTGGCATTCATATTTTAAACTAGATGACAATGTTAAAGCTGAATGGAGAGTTTTGTATAAGCCACCGTTAACAAAGCGAGTAGGGGACATACAGTGGAGGGTTCTCCATGGATCAATTGCTGTCAATGCTTTTATTTCTGTTTTAAATCCTGAAGTAAGCTCTGAATGCCCTTTTTGTTTTAATATAGAAACTGTATTTCATGCTTTTATGGATTGTTCTAGACTAAAGTCCTTATTTTCTGTATTAGAAAATCTTTTTGACTGTTTTAATGAATTATTTTCCAAGGAAACATTTATTTTGGGTATCAAGTATGTGCAGAAGAGACGTGTTGATTGTCAGTTACTGAATTTTATTTTGGGTCAAGCTAAGCTGGCCATTTACTCAAGTAGGAAAAATAGGATCGAACAGAAACCTGGAAACCTTTTCAACTTTTGTAAAGTCTAGAGTGCTGATTGATTTTAATTTCTACAAGTCTATGGATGATCTTATGTCTTTTGAACTAAAATGGTGTAGCAAGGCAGTTTTGTGTTCCGTGTTTGAAGATGAGTTAATTTTGACAAATTTCCTGTAAATTTCTATTTTTCTATGTGATGATTTATATTTTGTAAACGTTTTTGTGAATTGTAATAAAGAGCATTTAAATTCCCAACCGGCCAATTCTCTCCTCTCTCTCTCTCTCTCATCTCTCTCTCTCTCTTGCTCTCTCTTTACCCTCACTTGCTGACTGAAACAATCCATTAATAATAAAAAAATATAATTCATTGTGTATTCTATGTTTGTCCTTGTTTTTTTCACTCTTTTCTGTCTCATGTCTTATTTCATTAGTTTCTCAATAAAAAAGGAAAAACATCATAAAATAAATACTATGATTCAAGACATGATAAAAACACAACATCAAAAAATTTAAAATCTTTCCACATTTACTGGTGGAACATGAACGTTATTTGCAGCTCCAGCACAAGTAAAGTTGTATATACTGTAATAATATATTATCTATATATTATAGATATACTATATATATATATTATATCATATATAGAACTCTGCGTCTTCTTGAAGTGTAGACATTATTCATGTGGCAGGCTTTTCTGGTGCCGTGACCCTTAATATCCAGAAGCTATATTAATGCTGAACTTTTGACGTGCCACTTGGACTTTAGTTTTTAAATTAGGGCTGTCAATAAATTAAGCATATACCATTTTTCTTGTTTAACATGTTCATTCATACATGTTCATTTTGTCATTATGTAATATATCCAGCAAAGTAAATCAAAAGACTGATGGGTGATTCTCACAAAACTGTATTTTCTACAAGTTTATTTCAAGATAAATTTAGATGTCTTTTCAAAAAAGTACACCTGGAGACTCCAATAGGACACCCAAAGAACCGAGTGATATAAAAAAGTTCATATAATTGATACATTTGTGCACACCTTGTGCTTTAGTCATTTTCATTATTGCATTCAATTATTTGAAGGCTTTAAGGATTTTTTTTTATTAATTCGATGCACTAACGCGGAACGTCGCCAGCCATTTTTTAT